>QNUK01000854.1:0-207065 GCA_013621035.1 Clarias magur | reverse complement strand
CTAAGCGAAGCGGTGAGATCTGTTTTACAGAAGGAGCTTGTTATAAAAGTTACATTGATGCTGTCCTACAGTCTCGATTTAGACTAATACGTTTATTTTTTAATATGGCACAATATTTCATGTATGCTTGAATTTTTATTCTCTAATACAGAAATAAGTTTAATGCTAGCTTTTAAGTCTATACTGCTGAATTACGTAATTCTGACGTTTGACCGTGAGTTATACGTGTGTAATGACATTTTTTGTGCCTTTTGTGTCTGCAGTGAAAATGTAGATAAAATCATATGAATTTACCAAGAACAACAAAAAAAAGCTTAATGCGTACATTGTATATATCCTTACAGCTAACAGACTGATCAAATTACATCCAGTTTGATAGATTTATCTAAACACACAAGCCTTTGGATGCTATTAGCTCCAGCCGAGAATCAGTGATGATTAACACAACGCTGCTGTATTCAACTTACTCAAATGAATAAAGACTGTGTTAACTTTAAAAGTGTAGTGCTCACCAGTACACACAGGGGACTAAAATACAAAATGTATTTATATATCTGTATACTGTATATATAAATATAAAGACCAACACACTGATGTTTATAGACTAATACAATAAAATGTATTGAGTTCCATTAAGTGCGGCGTGTAATTTTTGTGCTTCTATGTATATAGAATTTCTGAAGACAACAACCACAAATAGTATCCTTGTTTTAACAGCTAATAAGTGCGAGAAAACAGGTGTAACAGCATGTCCCAAAGTCTTTTATTTCTTTTATGCCACAGTAGTTTGCATCTTTTCATTTTTTTAGAGCCTAGAATACCGGCCAAGTTCAATACAATACAAGTTCTGGCGGTAAAATATTACAAGAATTATTTTTAAGTCACCGTGGATGGATTGCTACTAACTGGTGTTGGATTGTTTGGTTTTTCGCTGATTATCTCTTCCTGTTTCTTCATCTCGTCTTGTATCCAGTTCAAGAAGTTGCTAAGTCTTGTGTACACACCGTACTTTCCCTGAGCAGCACATTGCTCACCCCAGCTCACCACACCAGTCAGGAACCATGTTCCCCTGTAGTTCACCGCAAATGGCCCACCGCTGTCACCGCTACATGCATCTTTCTCTGCATGCAGAAATCCACTGCAGAACATATTATCGGTAATCACTTGATCAGTGGTATCCATACACTCCTGCTGGTCCACTACAGGAAGTGACACTTTCATCAGAAAGCGCGAAGAACGGTCGAGGTAGCGAGTTGCTCCCCAGCCAGTAACTAGGCCTTGCTCTCCTGGTCGTTCTAGCCGTTTAGCCAGAAGAGTGTTAGGCAAACACACAGGGGTGATGACTGAACTGAACACAACTGGCTTAGCCAGGTACAGCAAAGCAATGTCACTGTCAAATGTGTACTCATGGAAATGAGGATGAACGACAACTTTCTCCACCTTGATGCTTTGCTCTCCCTCATCAGGACGGAATTTATCAAAGTCGCCTGCGCACACAGAGGAGATGATGTAATAAATCAAATTTGTTTCTTACATTTACCATCTACCTACCCACACCAAACCCCTCATGCACACACAGTCAGAGAACCCAAATCAAAGAACCTAATCCCAAACTCCAATAGAATTCTATATAGTTTAAAGGTCCCAGAGACCCTAAACCTAAAGAAATCCAAACACCAAAGACCTAAACCTCAGCCAACACAAACCCATAGAGATAAATCAGACGTTCTGTTCTGACACTGAGCTTATGGAATGAACTTCCTGTAGATGTCCAAACAGCAAGTCTCTGGCAATCTTTAAACAATGTCAAACAGCCTATTTTATTTTTTTAAAGAATTTCATTTAACAACCCGAAGAAGAAACCCTCAACAAAGAGTTTTAGACTGATGGTACTCTTACTATTAGTCAGTACCTTAGTAAATCAGTATCAAGATGGACATATTGTTAGGGACTTCCAAGCACTTCCAATTTAAACCTATAGGTAAACACAAAGAAAAAAAATTATTCAAAAGAGCCAGAACCCAGGAAGCAAAATCAGAGTCAGAACCTCAGGGAACCCTAACTCAAAGAAATCAAAACAGGACAAATATCATTGAGAGAGACTTTTCTTTAAAAGACTCCAAACCCTAGGAAACATAAACCCAAATAACTCAAACATAGAGAGCCCAAACTCAAAGGAATCAAAGGGAGCCCCAAGCCTAAGGAAATCAAGCCCAGAAAGCCTAAACCCAAAGAAATCAAACAGTAAAAGCTCAAACCCAAGAAAACGAAAACTCATGAGGGGTAAACCCATATAAAATCAGAAATGAAACCAGACACCAAACCCATATAAAATCAGAAATGAAACCAGACAGTCCAAATGCAATGCAAACAACCCTAAAGGAACCCAAACCCAATATAAATGAAACCAGAACTAAACTGAGTGCACCCCAAATGCACACACCAAATGCATAAAAACCGAACTCAAAAGAGCCAGAACTCAGAAAGCTAAATCAGAGAGCCAAAACCTCAGGCAATCCTAACTCAAAGAAATCGAAACAGGACAAACATCAATAATTGAGAGAGACTTTAGAGACTCCAAATCCTAGAAAACATAAACCCAAATAACTCAAACATAGAGAGCCCGAACACAAGGAAATAAAACCCAGAGAGCCCAAATCCAAAGGAACCAAAGGGAGCCCCATGCCTAAGGAAATCAAGCCCAGAAGGCCTAAACCCAAAGAAATCAAGCATTAAGAGCCCAAACCCAAGAAAACTAAACCTCAGTGAAAAAGATCAAACACTCAGAGACCAAACCCAAATAAAATCAGAAATGAAACTATAGTCCAAATGCAATGAAATAAACCCTAAAGGAACCCAAAACCAATATAAATCAAACCAGAACTCAACTGAGCCCACACCAAGGAACCTATATCCAAAGACATCAAACTTAGAGACCCAAAATGATGTGCTGTATGGGATGCTTGATGCTCACCAAGGGTCACATGGTCAGGTGATTCCTGTAGACAGTGAGCTGCTGTAACGACCCAACGTTTACTGATGAGTGTTCCTCCACAGAAACCATTATCATCACTCTTGCGTAGCAGAACCTAGAGAGTGCACACGGTAAGTAGCACTACTATTCTCTTACTCATATGTTCACATGACCAACAATTTCTACCCACCTGCCAAGGACTTCCACCTTGTTGCTGTAGCTGGCCACCTACAATTCGTTTATCTGAGTCATCAGAAGTAGATATATTGTAGAGTGGGTGAGTGGCGTTCTCTGTAGGGTGAGTGTGATTTGATGTAAATTGGCTGCTGTTTGTGGGATTTTCTGCTATATGGGTGAGGTTTAGATCATCCAATAAGGAGCGTAGTAGAAAGCCTTTAGACCATTGTTTTCCACACGGGAATTGCACTATGAATGTTAATCAGGAATGTTACAGGGCATGTTACCAGTATTATTATTATTATTATTATTATTATTATTTTATTATTGTGTCCTTTTTTATTACCTGCCACTTTGCAGGTTTTTCTATCTTCCTCCAGTTCATATCCATCAGCACAGCTGCAGGTGACACCTGAACCAACCAGTTGTGAGTCTCTGCAGTAATGAAGGCATCCGCCATTCTTGTACTCACACTCAAACACTTCTGATGACCCAACCGGAAACACATGCACACACCCGCAAGCATATCAGTTAATGAATGCACAGCATCTCTTCATTCACATTAGGCCCTTATTTTTCATGTGAAAAACTTGATACTTAATAACACCAACAGACTAACACTTTGGGGGGGGAAACCAGAGCACCCGGAGAAAACCCACAAAGACAGGAAGCACATACAAATGCCACATACATATACATATATGAGGTAAGTTTTAAACCTCCAACCCGCGAGGTGTGAGGCAACAGTGCTAACCACTACTCCCCTGCTCGGTTGGATGGGAATATTTATCTACCCTCTGGAAGAAGTCTGTATTGTATAGAGAGCAATGGGCCACAGCTGTGCTCTCTCTCTGATGCAGCTAGTGATGTTATTCAGACACTGACAATGACGTTAAAGCTTTCTTACAGTCATTTGAGTGCACAGATGAGTGAGAGGAATGGCCAAGATGGAACCAGAGCTAGATTCTTGTCCTTTTTTGACAGCAGGAGCACAGAAGGCATACTTTCCCCTGTCAGTAGAGGAAATGTTTGACTAGAGAAGAGGAGAGATTCTCATCTCGTCGTAGATGAGTAGCTAGTAGTCTCAGTGAAAATTTGGCTAACAAGTCCCACTAGTGGGCCAATCCATTGGCCCCATGCCCAATTTCATCAGACCAGGGCTCACTCACCTAGTCTGTTACATCACAACTTTTCCCATGGTGGTCATTCATCAGCACCCCAAGTCTGCGGCCTGGCCACTGAAGTGGTAGTGAGGGCACTGGCAGTACAAGGTGCTTCCATTTGGCCTCCAGGGGGCCATATTCTAACAGTTGACAAATGTTGTCCTGTGTCATCGGTCTGCTGAATCGATAACGCATAAGTAATTTGCGCACAGATGAAAGTCCTCACTAGTTCCCTGATCCTGCGCAACTCAGCCCTTTTTGGTACTGATGACTCCAAGACTCGCCTGTGAACTGTGTTGTCACAGAAATTTGAAGCTGACGAAAGTATTCTGTGGTGGAATGGGAATTCCTTGCCATCATGTAGACCCTCAAGTAGCTAAAGTACAGTATGCAACAAAATATACAGTACTGAAATGAAAAGGCGAACAATATTAACTTGTCTTCTGTGAGTTTAGTTCTCCTGAAAGAAACTAACATACACACTATTAGCATGTTGATGTACCATGGTATGCTTAATCCGCCTCGCTGTAGACAGTTCATGCAGATTCTTAATCCGGATTTCCGAAACAAAGCTTGCTGCAGACTCCTGCGAAAGGCGACAATTTGCTCGTGTAATGCTGGCACAGTTCTTGGCGGATCTTCACAGTTGAACACACTCTCCTTAAACATTCAACACAAGTAGACATCAGGTGGTGTAAGATCAGGGAATGTGAAGGGTATTGGTAAGAACTGTTCACCACCTTTTTTATGATCGGTCCCCATTTACGACCACTTCCATATGAGCGGAAATAATCCTCAACTATGAACACTTTTTCCTCCTTTGAGAGACCCATTTCCAACACCAAGTTCACAACACAATTTCTTTTTCACTACTGGGGAACACAAGTGTGTCTGGAGCTATGCCCCATTAACAAGCGCCAATGCCTGTACAAGAGGCACAAGTTTCAGTACTGTATATTTTGGAGCACACCATACTACTTGGCCAGCTGCCACTTCACATGTGACTGACCATGCTCCTCCACAAAATATGATAAGGGGCAAGGACACTAACACTTGTATCATGTGCTGGTTCCTCTCTCTACAAGACTATTCATTTCAGAAGCAGCAAATGACCAAGACACAATACAGGAAAGATTACAAGGTTTCCATAAGGTATGCACTCTATACATTGCCGGCCATGTGTTTAGAGCAGGGGAAGGTGGTACTGTGACAGCAGGCCTGTGTTCCACATGAGATCACAGGCCTCACACTGTTGCACTTTCTACACAGGATTTGTGTCTCTGAGATCTGAATGCACATGGTGTTGTGACAAAAATGCAAGGTATTTATAAAGGTGGACAGGTTAGTGAGAGTACACAATATAAGGTAGTAAGAGTGTAACCAACCTTTCTCACAATTTGTTCCGGTGTAATTTGGTGGACACACACACTCGTAACGTCCGTCACTTTCAGTGCAAACCCCTCCATTCAAACATACGTTTTCACGGCACCGACTATGACCTGAACAAAACACCCACACCCAACCCGCACCCCCCCACACACACACAGAATCATTGTCATGATAAAAAAAAAATCACAAGAGCAGAAAACATACCATGTCTAACATACATTATTACCTAACAATACCAGGATGAGTCAAAACTATTTGAATGCAAGAACATGACACCCTTGAATAGTGGTCCTCTGCGTTTAATCCGAAGTTTAGGGTTCAGCTCTTCGATAAGTATCTCACTGTAAAAGCACTGTTGATTGTTGAATCTTTTTCCTGATAATGTTCCAATACTGACCCTTGAGAATCCCAGAAAACTGTAAGCATCGGGCCTCTGAGTGGCGCCGTGGTTAAAAGCGCTCGCCCTATCATCCGGAGATCACTAGTTCGAATCCCGGGTGGTGCTGTAACCTCTCGCAGCCGGTGGTCTAGAGAGAGCTGATTGGCCGAGCTCTCTCAGAGGGGAGGGATGAGAGGTACATAGTGCTCCCACATTAATCACGGCTCTACAGCCAGTCATGGGCGTCTGTGAGCTCGCGCAGCGGAGGCAGCGGATAGCGCTGTCCTCCGAGTGTGTTACGCCGCCCCCAACGGTGCGCGAGCCAGCAGTTCGAAAAAGATGCGGTCGGCTGGCGTCACGTGGTTCGGAGGAAACACGTGATAGTCTTCGGCCCTCCCGGCTGAGTGGTAGTAGTAGCCTTAATGTGGGAGCCCCCTAGTGACGGGGAGGAATTGGACACGACTAAATTAGGGAGAAAATCGGGGGAAAAAATCAAAAAAAAAAAAAAAAACTGTAAGCATCAATTTTCCAGCTGATGGTTGAGTTTTGAACTTGGTCTTTGTCCGTGCTTGAGGATGTTTCTATTCTATACTCTATAAAGCTCTCTCAGGCTAAATGGTGTCCCATCACCAGTAATGATTCTTATAAATCAACTTTCACCTTCTTTAGAGTACCATTCCAAATTTTGTGTTACTTTTCTGCAAATCACAAGTGGCACATCCTTTTTGCTCGCACCACAGTCACAGTTACAGTAACACATTCACACCTGCACAGCAGTGAATGGGAAGACAGTAGCCTTGCGCAGAATGCGCTAAGACATTGAGGCCAACGGAAAGTTTAACATAACCAGAGTGTGGATAATTTTGACTCAACCTCGTATAACATTGTTGTAGTTATTGTTCAGTAATGCAATTTGAGTTATTGAGTAACCATAGCAACTCTCATGCTTATTATTCCATTTTTAAACACACTTACGTTGGTATCGATTCCAAAACTCTGACTGTTAAAAAAAGAAAAGGAAAGGTGAATGACAAAATAATAAGGGCTATTCTTTGAGGACACATGCACATACATGCACAGGCACACACACACACACACACACACAAACACACACAGTCACTGTACTGTTTTCTCTCTGCTCTGAAAGATTTCCGCGGCTTCCTCTTTAGAGCAAATCTCCTCGTAGCACTCGCGCTCCAAATCTCCGGGTTTCATTTCCTCCAGGAAATAATTGGCCCGGCGATGCCTCAGGATCCTTACAGCATCCCTGTGATTAATTAACACTGAGACACAACAGAACACTTCCTGAATGCTAGTGCTAACATCAACGCTAACATAGGACACTGATTTTAATGAACTCACCTGCTGATTGAAGGCTGTTTATATATGTACTGAATAAAAATATCACTACACAAAACATAGATTCAGACATTTGGACTCTTCTGCAAAAGACAGACACATTGTTATTTTCATCCTGCTTGTTATCGGAGTTATAGTTGTAAGCCTTAAATTTTATAGGGAAAAATATCTGCACTAATTCTGTCACATTTCTCACCTAGGAAATTATTCTCTACTTCTGGATCCTTGAAATAGACTGAATATACTTACTGTGTCAAATTCCATGTAAGAATTTTTTATTTATGCCTTTTCTCCTCAGTTGAGCATAACACGCATCAGCAGTTCAGTGACTTTAAAACCGTATATTTGCACTGTGATTGCAGCATGACCTTTAGACGGGAGAATATTTACATTTTTACACACCGTTTGTAGAAATTTAACCAGTGATTTAGCTCTATGGTTGTTTTCATGAGACTAACATTGGGAAATAAACCAACATCATACAGTAAATAAAAAGAAAATCTATGCTACAGATCACATGCCATTTGGGAAACACTATTTGTGATTGAAATAATCTCTTAACTTGAAACAGGAACACAGGATTGTGTACAAATGAAGCACAAACACACAAGGACAAGAGATGTAAGAAATATTCTCACTGCAAAACCAGCAGGGTTAACAGAAAGCAGGTAAGAGCAATGATGAGAACACTTAGGAAGAGAATCAGAAGCAAGTGAGGGGTGAGTAATGGCTAATGGAAAGGACAGAGGGGGTAGAGATGACTACAGTAAGGCCAGGGACATCCTTATCTGGAAAGGGAGGTGAAGTGATGTCCAAAACCAGGATAGGAGGTGGCCTAATATCACCATCCAGGCAGGGAGTTGTCGACATTCTCAATAGGACAGAGAAATGGAGTGAAGTCAGAGACATTGTAAAGAGATGGAGCAGCATCCTCATGAGGGCTGGGTGGGGGGGACCAAGAACTCCTTAGGGTCTGGCATGGGCTGGACACTAAGGGCCTCTGATCCTCCGACCTGAATGCCATTGGAGAGGCTGTCTCACCGGGCTTCTGTGTGAGCTGGGCATGAGACGACGCCATGTCAACCTTCAACTCGAGTTGGGCACGAGAGGATGCCTACTTGGCCTCTACCTAGAGCATCACCTACATTGTTCCCTTCTAGTAACAACTCATGGTGCAACCAAAATGTAGGTTTTGCCCTACTGGCGATATCATGCGAGGCACATACTTGCCAAGAACCAAGACTTATTAGGGGAAACATTTACAGCTGGCGTATATAAAGAGTATGCTTCAATCAGAATAATTTGATCACATGGGAAAATAATTTAGTCATCATGGTTATTCAGTAGCCTAGATCACATTTGTTTTACATAATTTTTCAAATTACGTAATATTAAAAGTTTTTGAATCACCCACTTGATTATCATCCCAGGATGCCCAACTTTAAAGGAAACCTACATTTGGATGTTTATATATTGGGCCATTCTTTATGGATAAAATTATCTGCGCTCTGTCAGATTTGATGAACTGCCATGTTCAAGCCTTGTCACACATTCCCAACTGGACTGAGAATTTCAGGAATTGAAAAAGCCATTCCTGAATAGCTTTGGCAGTATGCTTAGGCTTCCTGTCCTGTAGAAAAATGAACTGGAAGGTTCTCTTCTAAGTTTCTCTGATTCCATCCATCTTGTCATCAGCCCCGAGGAGTTCTTCAGTGCATGATGATGAAAAGTAACACCATGAAATAATGCTACCACCATCATTTTTCACCGTTCTCAGGGTGATGAGAAGTGTTTGCTTTGCAGAAAAATCTAGCATTTTATTTTAAGGGCATGTATAAGGAATGAGATAATATAGGATTTGCTTGCATTTTTTTTTTAAATAAAGCCCTAGTTATGGTTGTTTTGTGAATAGCTATTCCCATCTAAGCCTCTCTTATCTCAGCCTCTCTTCAGAACCTCCAGAGTTACTCATGGTCTCTTGGTTGCATCTCTGATTAAATGCCTTCATTACTTGGTCACTGAATTATGTAGCACAGCCTTCCCTAGGCGGAGTGCAGTTTGCCATAGTTATTTATTTATTTATTTATTTATAATGGATATAATGGTGCTCTGTAGGGTGTTTGGAATATTTGGTATAATCAATAAATGCATCAAATAAAAAGTGGAAAACCTCTGAGCCAGTTGGAATTAATATACTTTATATGAGTAAAGGATGCAGCGTCATATGAAAACGGTGTCTCCAGACCAGATGCTGGAATGCAGTGTTCAAAATGCATATCTTAGGTGTGGTGGTCATGCAGTTTGTATGCCTTTAATGGTGGGGGTCCAAATGCATTTGGCCATGCAATGTATAATGCCCTTAAAAGTGCAGTGGTTTGCAAAATGCCTTGCAACTGCCTTGCTAGATTTGTCTTTGTTTTATTAGATTCAGGTTCTAATTAGTGCTCTTTTTAATGTACTCTGCAAAGTCACCTCGGCCTCCCACCAACAGCCTTTATTGTATACTTTTATTATTTACCCCACAGACCAACCTGTTCCACAGCATGTCTTCTGTAACATCTCCAAAAGTCACAGTACTCTAAGCTGCCTCAGCTTGCCAACTGCTACGGATACTCCTGCTTTGAAACTCCCTCTCTGATACTAGAACTGTCTGTAAATTTGCCAATTTGTCAGAGATGGATGGCTCTGGTGTTTGTGTGTATCACATACAGCAGTACATTACGTTTTAGTTCAGAAATGCAATTTCCTGGGTCTTTTTTCACAAGCCAGTAGAAAACTGAACCTCACCTGCAGGTAGTCACCTTCACCCATAGCTGTGGATAACTTTATATATCATATATAGACTGTGCCGGCCTGTGGGGTTGTGCGGCCCTAGGCGAGATAAAAAAAAAAAACTGGGCCAACTGGTGGCATTTTAGCGCATAACACCGGTCTTCCGCGGTGAAATAGCGAATATATTTCTTCATCCGTCGTCTGATACTGAGTGCGGCTTGCGCCACCACTTTGGGTCGTACACGCACTCATCAATGTGTTCACCATCTCTTCATTTCTCACAACTGCAGCAACCAAGTTTCTCGCCGACTCACTCATCCTTTCTAAAGATGGCGCTGTGTTTCGATGACGTCATGTTTCATTCAATATATTCAGACTTTTCATTCCATATATTCAGACTTTTCAATATATCAGTTTTCAATCCATATATTCAGAATTCATTCAATATATATATATTTTTCAATCAATATATTCGGAATCCATTCAATATTCTCACGTTCCATTCAATATATTCAGACTTTCCATTTAATATATATAGAGTTTCAATCCATATATTCAGAATTCATTCAATATATATATATTTTTCAATCAATATATTCGGAATCCATTCAATATTCTCACGTTTCATTCAATATATTCAGAGTTTTCATTAAGTTCTCTCATGAATATTTTCCTAAACGGCATGCCATAATATATATATATGATATATATTAATCAAACAATAAAAAGGAGACTAAAAATAAGTACAATCCGGTAAGAACTATATAACAACCTCAGTGATGTCCCACCCTCTTGACTAGCTGGGACATGTTGTTGTTTGTAGAAAACGTCACATTATTGTGGCTCTTACAGTTTATGCAAGTCACTTCATGTTTTTGTTTTACTCCACTGAAAGACTAATGATCAGCATCTGTTCATTCTAAGTCGCATTTACATAGTGCATATTGACATGAAACTCCGTTACCTAGAAGTGCTCCCTTAATCTGCCAGTGACTGTATCCTTTTAATCAATCAAATGGGCTTGACTTGCCATCCAACTGTTTTAGTTTAGCATAGAATCAAATGGAAAAACTAGTAATTGGTGAAAAAAAGAATTATTGGTAAGAGGGGAGAGCAGCTGTCTGCCTAGCTTTCCATTTCCAACCCCTGGATGTTATCTGCTATTCTACTGCTACCTCACAGGAAATATTGTTAGATGTTTTAATGTTACAAGGCAGCATGTTGTTATGCACTGTACTTTCTCAAAGAAACAAGACCAATATCATGCTTAAATCTTTTAATTGTTCATGAACAGACCTTAAAGTTTAGCCAAATCACAGAAATTATGACAGACGTTCTTGCCTATATTGGCAATGTTCAGCTATTACGATTGGTAAATAGTGAACAGGTCTCCATGTTGCCATGCAGAACAATTCCTCTGTGTGGTGGGCTTGAGGAATTTAACACTTTCCCTTGTGCATCACCTTCACTTTCTGGTTTCGGTTTCTGCACACACACAAAAAAAGAAAAATTTTATTAGGCATAGTTGCTTTAAGGTGACACACACACACACACACACACACACACACAATAAAAACAAGAATAAGAACACCGATAACTAGTAATTCCTGTTCTGATGCTTTCATGCATGGACATACACGTGTACGTACACATTAAATGACTTATTTCCTTACTTATTTTCCATACAGAGAATACACTCAGTTGAGTATGTCTTGCCGTCATCACCACACACTGGGTTGTACTCACGGGTGCATCTTGACGTCGCATACTTTTCACACTCAGCCTATTACACATGTAATTGTTAGCAAATACAAATTGTTTTGTATTAATTTACAATACCACGGATCAATATTATCTCATCATCTACATCTACATACAATAAAGTATGAGTTGAAATCAAAAGGTTACCGTATTGATAGGTGAAAGTCTGTCTGCTGATATCACAGCTGCACATAGAAAATATAGATGCAGATAAACATACATTTTGGTGTAGAGTTTAAAATGGTTTGTTGATTATTTCTTGATTATAAAAAAAAAAGAAAAAAGAAAAAGCACAAAGGACACTTGTTAAAAATAGACGAACGGCATAATCACATCATCAAGCAGCTGGCGTTATATCATTATAGGACAGATAGTTAACAGTTTCCTAAAGAAAAATATAGCCACATGCTACTGTAAATTGCAAAAACTATTTATGATGGCAGACAAATACATTCTCGGTTAAAACAATTTCTTCGTTAGCAGAACAAACTGAATTAGGTAAGACTGGGGGGAAAAAAAACTGGGTCTAAACAGAATGGAAACAAACAGCTAGTCAGTGCAAAGCTAACAGAATTCATCTTTGTTAGCTTGTTTCATTCATAATTGTGAGGTAAGTGCAGTCAGATTTGTAAACACAGTCCAATAAAACTTATCACAATCTACTAATCTGTAGTGTAGTTAGCTAGCTTCATTTAGGATTGTTATTTCAGTCCATCCAGTTTTGTTAGCCTGGGTCACTTAACATTGCTAGCTTATTTAGTATTGCTTAGTATTCCCACTCAGCTAGTTTACTTCATTCAGTAATGAATGGTAACTCAACCCCCTTTAGTAATTTTAACTCAAACTCCAGTTTTGTCAGTCTGATCACACACATTTTTGTTTGGCTTAGTTGAATTAGTTTATCAATAAATAAACTTTCTTCTTTCTTTCTCAGTGCTGTACACTTTGTATTGTTAGCTCAGTTCCCCTCAGGTTTGTTAGCATAGTCTTATCACTTTTGTTAACTCAGTTCCCCTCAGTAAGGTTGACTCGAACTTCAGTTTTGTTAGCCTGATCCTACACAGTTTGCTAGCTTGTTTGGCTTAGTTGAATTAGTTTCCAGTGCACTAATGTATTGTATTGTTAGCTCAGTTCCCCTCGGTTTTGTATCCACGGTCCACTCAGTTTTGTTAACTCCAACTCTCTCGGTAATATTTTGCCAGCCTGATCCTAAACAGTTTTTCTAGCTCGTTTGGCTCGGTTTAATTAGCTTAACAGTTCACGGTACTGTCCGCTCTGTACAGTCAAGTTTGTTAGCACAGTAAACTTGCTTGAGGAGGACTCATCGGGACAGATAAACATGCACTTTGTGGCAGCAACGTGCCTGGCTGTGTTTATTTGTCTTATTCACTTTAACAGAAAGTGAGCGAATAACTATAGTATAACTATATCAGTGAAGATAGCAGGAGCTAACTGTTTTTAGTCATGTCTTTAACTCTTTAAAAAATGGAACGTGGCGCATGAGTATCATGAACACAAATGCATTTCTCGGTGACCGAAAACCATGGAAATTGCCTGAGCAAATAGCCGTTGTCACAAAAAGTCGTGAGAACGCTCCTGATTACGGCCACCTGGTCTCTTTTTGTACACTCTGTTATTTGTGTCTGCTATCGTTGGGTTTTTAGAAAGTAGATAGTAATATTGAACTGAAGTGAGGTTACAACCACACTGAGCTAAGTTTATTTTAATATTAGAAAAAGCCTTTTTGAATGAGGTCATATTTCTTTAGTATACTCCATTTTCAATCTGGGAATATACAGTATGTATATGAAATATAGTCTCCTAGGAAGAGATGCACAAAAAAATAGATATATGGCAAACCTCTATAAACCAGAAACATATAGATAAATTAGATAGATATATTAGCTTAGAATAATACGTTAATCCAAATTGTGAAATAATAACCATCCCCAGATATGATGGCAGAAGATATATGATAAGCTCATAATGCATTTTTTTTTTTATTATTTAATGTCAGGCAGTTTACAGTTTACTCAGAAATTAGCGATAAGATAATTTTTTTTATTCTGTGTCATACAAGAAAATTTAGATACACTTCTAGATTAACGCTACTTCTTGAATAACAGCAGAAGATTTCTTTTTTGGGGTTATTACTTTATAAGGCTACTCACCAGACAGGCAAAGAAGCAGAAGGGAAACACAGACCAGAGCAGTCACTTTCATGATTGCGGAGTTTCTGAGATGAAGCAGCTGTTTGTGAGTGTTTTGTGAGTGCGTTTCTTTTTATTTCTCCTGCTCTCTCTGGATACCACCATGCCCTCCTCCCATGTTCCTGCCTCAATGTTCTTCATAAATCATGAATGATTTTGGATTACATCTACATTTTTTTGTGACATTGTATAAATAGCATTACCAAAACACCCTTATGAAATATGTTTCAAATTAATGGTTAGGAGGCTTAACACATATCTGAACATATTAATGTGAAATCACATAAATTTTATTATAATTTTTTTTTTTTTGTAAGTAGAAACACCTTTTTGATCAGGACAGACTGGTCAGACTGGGTTGAGCTAACAGAAAGAAAGTATATAATAATGTGCAATCAATCAATCAATCAATCAATCAATCAATCAATCAATCAATCAATCAATCAATCAATCAAAAACAAGAAAACACTCTTTTCAAACATAATAATCATTTTTGTTACAAAAATAACTTGGAACTGAAATAATGATATTGAGCATGTGGTCAAAGCATTTTGGTTTTCGTTTATCAGCCAGAAAAAAGAAAAAAAAACATACATTTGTGGTTGGATACCATCAAGGCAGAAAGTTTGCCATGATCAGACTGCCTGCTTCACATCTGAAACACTGGCCTCCCAGGAACTCCTTTAATGGCTTGGAGTAAGGTCAGGGATGTGTCAATAACTCACAGCCGAGTTCCTTTAATGGAGTAAAGTGGTGTTGGTGAATGATTGTGTGTACCAGTTCCCACTGACAGATGCATCGCTTATTTTTTGCAAGTTATCTGTCAGTTTTAAAGGGTTAGGCGTTCCACTTGCTGAATGTTCAGCGGAATGACTGCAGTCGGCTCCGAGCCACCTCCGCTGAGAACATACAGACTACTTTTTAAACATTTTCACCATTCAAATGTTTTCCTGCGGCTACGAGTCTCAGCAACATACTGTGCTTGACTACTTAATTTACCAGAAAATTCCTCACGAGTCTTTGTTTGACTTGAATGACTATCGTAAACATTTATAGTTGGTCATGGCTTGGGATTACTATCTGCAAAAAAATTGCAATTATAAAGTTTTAAAACTTATCAGTAAATATCAGACAGTAATTAATTGAAAACAAACACACCAACAAAATAAATAAACACGGAATGAGAGAACTTGTCATCTTTATGTGATCTTCAGAAAATTTGCAACGTCTTGTTGAACATGTGACCCCAAGATGTGTGTTATATTCCCCATTAGAGAATTAAGATATGCATGATAAAACAACATGATGGATGACATATAGACCTTTAGGGTGTTTTAAGCATAAAATGTTTGGAAAAAAGGATTTAAATACTGATGTGAAAATAATAATAAGACTAAGGTGTGAAATTAATTTCCTTTTTCACCAGCAGGTGGCAGTGGCAAACTGACAACTTTAAACTTGTCAACGTACAAACTAGTCCTTTTTACATGATCATGGATTTACATGAGAACTGTCCAAGAACTGTCAAAAGACATTTTAAACACAGGTAAAGGTTCCTTCCTAAAAAGTTACACTTACTGTAGTTACACTTCTCCTTCTTACACTTCTCCTTCTATACATAATAATTACGTAATGATTAAAGGATTAATAAAGAAACACTTGCAACATTGTGCAATTTTTACAAGTCACCTATTACTGAGTATAAAAAGAAAATGTTTTTGCACAACATATATGTTTCCTGAACGTGTCGCCCCCAGGGAAATATTTGAAATGTTCCTCAGGACAGAAGGTTCCTTCCAACATGAACTGAATCATGTCAATTTCCTGAGGAAATTGTCAGAAAAAGAAAATAATTTCCTTATTTTACCCTGAGTTTGTCATAGTGGTTTATTGGCCTTTAGGGTCCGGGTTCGATTCCCAGCCAGGTTCGATTCCCAGCCAGGTTCAATTCCCACCTCCCCGTGCTTGGTGGGTTTCCGATTTCCTCCCACACCCAGGATTATATGGAGAAATACCGGGAGATTTGTGTCCTGTAATTGTGCACAAAATTTGACTTCAGCACCCCTTATAGTTTGAAAATGCATTGTTAATAAAAAATAAATAAATAAAATAAAAAATAAATAAATAAATAAAAATAAAACAAACAAACAAAAAAAAACAATAAAACAAACAAACAAACAAACAAAAAACAATAAAACAATAATAAAAAACAACAATAATAATAATAAAAAAACAATAATAAAAAAAAAAACAATAAAAAAGAAAAAAAATCATGAGAATGCCCTTAAAGTTATTACCATGGATGATAGTTAATTATATATTGTGTTAAAATAATAATAATAATTAAAAAAAAAACTCAGAACTTGACGCTCATTTAAAAGCAAATTGCTGCCAGCAAAGACAGGATTAAACAAAGCAAAAATTCAGGAATAATCCACTTAAATGAAAAACAAGTTGGACATTTTTTTTGCTGTTGACATTTTGTGACTGGGAGGATTTTTAAGCTTCTATTTTTTATTCTTGGATTTATTTATTTATTTATTTGATAGGAAAAGGACCCTCTTTCTGCAGTGTCACCCCTCCAGGCTTGGCTCTTGTCCAAAGGTTGGCACAGGTTTTGTCGTCTCTCTCTCTCTCTCTCTCTCTCTCTCTCTTTCTTCTGTGTTTGTTTTGTTTTCACTTTGCATTATGCAGCTCTGTTTGAGAACGGACCTGACATTAATACTGTTTTTCGAAAAATGGAGGCAAGAACGAAACAAGGTTTTCTCTAAACCAGCGTTTAAAGGAAGTTCTGAATCTTAGCGCGTTTTCCTAAGCAGTTATGTGTTCCAATGTTTTACTTGTAGCATAAGTTTAAAGTTTAACTACGTGATAATTCAGCATTTAGATGAGACATCTGATGTAGAACTTTTGGAAATGAAGAAGTTATCAGTGATAGATTATGCTGATCACACAGTCCAGTGAAGGACGTGATGAAATCAGCACCCTGCAAATCATTCATGTGTTAATGCATTGATTCAGATGAAGCCTATGGGCCACGCTGTTTTTTTCTTTAGTTTAAGCAGAAGTGATGTTTTGGCTAAACCCTGGGCTCTTTCCACGGCTTTCTTAGACGAGCGCTGAGCACACCGACTGTCTTTGTATATGAATCTTCAATTAACCTTAGCAACCAACAGAAAACATCTACTGTATATGTATTTCATTATTTGATTGTTTCTTAGTTTGTTTGTTTGATTGGTTAATTTATTGAGTCCGATTTTTCTTTGATGATATCACGATTAGTAAATCTGCCATCTGTTACAGTCATCTTGGATTCCCGGACAGTGACTCACTGGTGTTCTTACAGTTTCTTATTATGCGATTTGATATCCTTATACTTTCGCACTCCTATTCCGTTCTAACATCCACATTTATGGCTATCTTTTCCCGCCTTTT
Organism: Clarias magur; assembly: GCA_013621035.1. NCBI lineage: Eukaryota > Metazoa > Chordata > Actinopteri > Siluriformes > Clariidae > Clarias > Clarias magur. The sequence continues at coordinate 189,446 of QNUK01000854.1, read as the reverse complement.
AAAAAAAATATTACGGCTGAGGCATTGTTTTGAAAAACCTATGCAATGTTGCAACATTTATTTTCGCCCCGAGGTCTCATTCATTTCTCTCCAAGATCTTGTATCGATGATGGGAGCGTTGGGCCGCTGGGTAACGCCTTCTCCAGCATGCGGTAAAGATTCTCGATATAATTAAGGTCTGGACGGTGGTGGCCAATCAATGCGTGAAAATTATGTCTCATGCTCCCTCAACCACTCTTTCACGACTTGAAAATGATGAATCCTGACTTGATTGTCATCTTGGAAAAAATATGTGCCATCAGGGAAGAAAGAAAAAATCAATTGATGGAAAAACCTGGTTATTCTGTACATTCAGGTCTTATTTTTTCGGCACATAACATTGCGGAACCTCATAGTCACTAGGCATGATGGGTGCATCACTTCATCACATCTGTTGGACCTGATGCACTCATCGCTCTTGATCACAGTAAATTTGGACTCATAAGATCACATGACCTCTTTCCTATGCTCCACAGTTAATTCCTTTACCCCCCTGAAAGGACTTGGTTTCTATGGTCAAGAACAAATACAGTAATTAAACGCCAAGCACAGCCTGGCCATGAACTGGCAAAAGTGTCACTGTCTGTCTTTAAGCCTGACTAAAGTGACCAAATGGACAAAAGAAAGCCTTGTGGAAGAAAGGTTTAACCAGAGGAATGTTCGAAGGAATGATGGTGAGGCGCAGAGATGATGTTAGTAAGGACGATTCCAAGGGCCCCTGAGTATCATGGGGTCCTTAAAAATGCAGTGGCAGTTAAAAAGGGTTGACTTCTTCAAGGTTAGTTGCCTAGTATATTAGGTTTTTAAGCTGCACATTACTGTAGCTCTAGCAGTGGCCCTTGTGAAGTGTTCAACTTTACCAACTGTTGCATCACACCAAGTTTAAGGACTGTCTCAGAATCCTTCAGTAGAACCTCAAATCAGGACAAAGATTCTGGAGGTGCATGGCGACAATGCTAACCACTAAGCCACCGTGCCACCAAGAAGTTTAATTGAGCACTGATTGCTATTTATCTATATTCTAGGTCGTGCTGTGTTGATTTCAGTTTTCTCTAAATTTACTTATATATATATATATATATATATATATATATATATATATATATATATATATATAGAAAGCCCAATAAGTTTTAAGGTTTACGTTAAGCCTTTATTTGTCACAAATACATTATTGCACAATGAATTTCTTCTTTGCATATCCCAGGTCGGAGCCAGCCGTGATGCGGTGCCCATAAGAAGATACTGTAGGGTTCAAAGGGGCCGACAATGGCAAAACCTGTTGGAGCTGGGGCTCAAACCGCCAATCAGAAACTCAGTCCCTTAACCCTCTGAGCCACCACTACCCCAACAGTGCCCTGATGTTTATATTCACAATGAGTACATGTGGACTCCAGACCTGTTGCACTTGTACGTGGTAAAATGTAAATGTTAACATGACGTGTAAATGACAAACAGAGAAACTTGCTCTAAGTGTAATCAAACATTACTATAAGAATGCTTTAAATATCCCTAATAGTACTAAAGTGTGGCGTCTGCTGCTGGTAAGTTACTGTACATTTACAGGGCGATTTTTAAAGGACATTTTTGGGCAGAAGTATTTAACATTCTTTTGCGGCTCAAAACATATTAGTTCTTTTTAGAGATCAGCAGAGGGCATGGATCTATTAGAGGGAAATACTTCTCTTTCACTTTTTTTTAGGATGTAACCCAATCCTGCATGCTCACTTAAACTTATATGCATATGCATGAAAAAGTTTAGATGAATTGGTTGGTTTGACAACGTGAACGTTCCTATCTCTGTTGACGCACAAGTGGCAAAATCTTGGTGACATGCGCCCATGTGGAGGGGTCATCAACAGATGAAAATTTCATTTAATAATTTGATGTGTTAGAGAGTAATTTACATTTTATCTAGCCTGGTTTAGCAAAGTGGCAAATGATAAAAAAAAAATTATTAACCATCATTAGAAAGTATCACCACTTCATTATGCACCTCGCCAATATTGGGTTGAAACCCCTTTTGTCTTCAGAACTGCCTTAATTCCTTATGCCATAGATTCAAAACGGTGCTCAAAACATTCCTTAATTTTTTGGTGTTATATTTATTTATATTTATAGTGTTTTGGATTTGTTAGCTGCACATCTGTGATGTGAATCTCCCGTTCCACCACAACCCAAAGGTCCTCCACTGGAGTGAGAACTGGTGACTGTGGAGGCCACTCGGGTACAGTGAACTCATTATCATGCTTAAGACGCCAGTTTTGGTTTAGCCTTATGACAAGGTGAGCTATCAGGCTAGAAACAGCCACCAGAAGATCGGTCATAAAGGCTTGGACATGGTCAGCAACCTTACTCAGGTACTAAGGATCCCAAAATGTGCAGAGAAAATATCCCCCATATCATTATACACCATCTCCATCAGCCTAAACCATTGATACACGACAGGATTGATCAGTGCTCTCATGTTGTTTATTCCAAATTCCGTCCCTCCCAATTCAAACGTGACAGCAGAAATTGAAACTCATCGGACAAGACAACATTTTCCCAATCTTTTATTAGCTGTTCTTAGCTGTGTGGCCTTCTGCTGCTGTAGCCCATCTGCTTCAACGTTCAACATGTTGTATGTTCAGAGATGTTCTTTAACATATCTGGACAAGATTTCATTAGAGCTTACTGTTGCCGTGCTTTCAGCTCGAACCAGTCTGGCCATTCTCCTCAGACCTCTCGCATCAACAAGGCAATTCACCCAGAGAACTGCTGCTCACCAAATACGTTTTTCTTTGCAGTCCATTCTCTATGAACCCTAGAGATGGTTGTGTGTGGAAGTCAGCAGTAGCAAGATCAGCAGTTTTGGAAAAACTCAGACCAGCCTGTCTGGCAACAGCAAGCATGTTCCATGTTTAAAGACAATTAAATCACCTTTCCTCCCCATTCTGATGCTCAGTTTGGCAGATTGTCTTGACCATGTCCAAATGCCTAAATGCATCGAGTTGCTGCCATGTGATTGGCTGATTAGATATTAGTGCTACCAGAAGTTGTAACTAATGACGTGGGCAGTGAGTGTAAATTAAAATTAAAACCCAATTAAAATAATCTATTAAAATGTACTTATTTACTCCTAACATCATCCAAACATTTGAACGCAAGCAAGGAATTTTATGAAACTGGACCTTTTGGAAAGTTTTCGTTGAACACCCCCTGCTTTAGGGAGTAGCCTGAAAACACATGCTTTGTTCTCTTTCTGATTTGTCGTCCAACATTCTTCTAAGAACTCTCTCGCTTTTTATCATACACGCTCAGCCACTCCTGTAGACCTTTTTGTCTAGAAGGATTTTTTTTTTTTTTTTTTTTACCTAGGTCACATGACCAAAGCAGCAGTCATTCAACAGCAAGGCAGAACATGAGGTCATCTTTAGGCGGCAGGTCTATTGTTTAACAACAGCAGTGAGTGGGCGTTGGGGCGTAATGGGTGTCATATGAGCCGTCTATGGGGCGGCAGGTAGTTTATATTGAAGGCGCTAAGAGTGACTGGGCGAGGAGGAAGGCTTTAAACATTCCATCGCAGTCCAGCTTTTCACTGACCATCTAATGGTCTCATTGACAAAGACGCGAAATGAAACACTGCCATGTAGGCAAAGTGGCAGAGTTCAGGTAGATCACATTTCTATAATCTTTACTTGTTCTTTGCAGACATGCAGAACACACACACCTACAGAAACTTAAAGACTGCCAGAAACTAGGATCACTGTAGATCAAAATCAAAGCTCTGAAGGATTAGCTGACCTTGTGGAGCATTGCATTCTTGTTCACTGTTTGTTCAACATGTACTTTATTCCTAGAAATTTGAATAGGATAATATTCACAATTCAGCAGTATCATCAAGCACATTTGCACCGAATGTATGAATAATGATGATTATTTTAATGATGATTGAGTCACAGTGAAAAAGCAAGATCTTCAACCCATGGTTTGGCATGATTCTGTATCCGTAGCTATACAGTACTTTTGCAATACTCCTTGTCCATCTGGCGGTACTGAATTCCAGATGACTAGCCTCTGATGTCAGAGCCTGTTCTATTACAAAAGACCTACACACTTAAACTAAAAAATAATAGCAGAGGTTTCGCTGTCTCAGCTCATCAGCCCAGAACGCAGATGTGCAGAAACACTGATTGACCAAGGACACCCTAGCCTGGGGAAGCCTGAAGCATTCACCCATCTTCTGGGACGGGAGTTGCCAGTGCTCTCAGCCTCCCTGTGAAATCTTTTGGGTGGAGTCAGAAACCTGCATGTCATTTAAAGCCATATGGCTGATCATAAGCTGGTCCACCGAAATTAGTGCTGGAGGCAAATAGGCTAATGGAGTGACCTCTCATGTCCAGGCGTGGGTCGAGGCCAGAGCAACAGGGCAACATCTTATGACCAGCTTCAAGTAGAGGCTATTGGAGCAGGCCTTCGTGCCCAGATCCAGTGAGAGCCTGATGGAGTGACCTTACTAGCAAGGTTCCTTGAGCAAGAGGCACTTCAGTGATGCTCAAGCCAGGGGATCAAAAGGAGGGCTCCTGCATCCTCCTAACATTGGCCCGCAAGGCTAGTGATGAGGTTCTCTCCGACTCCCCACCCAGCTCCATGGCTACCCCATGGCCTCCACCAAGGTTGCATGCCTGTCTGCTCTGCCAGGGTTTGCTACATGTTAGTGATGATCTCACCTTTATGCCCATAGTCCTGTTGTTTTTTTTTTTTTAAATGTGGTTGTATGAAAATGATTATTAAATGGATTATTAAAAGGAACCTGTACTTGCATCTGCCTCATGATGTCTCTGACACACAGGTCATTAGTATAATGTCAGTATCATTTAAGCCATCAGTGTAAAGGCAGGTTTAGTTCCTTAGATATAAAAAGTAGTAAGTAATACAATTTTGCTACAGGAAGGATTCCACTAAGATTTACTGAATTTCCTAAATTTCTATTAGCACAATCCTGAGCCACAGAGTAGCAGAACGTCTTCTACAAATGTACTGAATTCATTGCGTTCTAATATGAACGTAACAAACAATGCTGGTTAAAACACATTTTCCATAACCATCTTACAAAAAAGAAAAATCTAACCTGCAATTTGCCATCCTTAAAGTAAATAAACATTAATAACACATGGCTAATTTGTATGTTATAACCAGGAGAAGTGTCTTATAAAGCAGGGTGGCAGAAGGAAAAACGTGGACTTGCGGAAGGTGAGGTGAGGAGAGGAAAACTCCTGGAGTCATCCGGCGGCACTTTGATGCCACTTGGCGGCAAGTTCTATCTGTGGGGGGCCTACACGCGTCCTGCCCAAACCAATATGGCCTTCCCTCCCATACACAAAAGCAGCATATTTAGAGGTGAGGTGTGTGTGTATGGAGCATGCCTGAACCTGGCAGGGGGGCGATGCGACGCGACTAGGCAAGGACTGCAGCAGTCAGCGTAGGCTGGAGAGTTGGAGAGAGCCCTGGGCTTAATTGGCAGGATAGGCTCTGTTGGAGACTATTGTTCAGGTAAAAGAGGCTTAGCATTGCCGCGTGTAGTAAGGCCACTGAATCTGCTTCTCCACGCGTCTGGAGTGTAATCTCCAGTGTAATTCTCTGAGGGGGAGGGTGTTAATAATGAGATGAGGGTTTAAGAAGGGGGAGGCTAAGTTAAAGGGGTTAAAAAAAAAAAAAGGACCCCTGTGAAGAAGTCAAGAGTGATGACTTTGTTTTGACTTTATGCCGTTATGTGATTCACAGTCATCGGGTCCACAGGAGGCATAGGTTGCAGGCCCCCAGTGGATGCGTGTTGTTGGCCAACAAACCCTGAACAGGCTCGGCTGGTCATTAGGGCTCTCTGTGGGAGTGTTTAAGGCAGAAAGGGCCCAGGCTGCAGGACAGCTGGGCCAAGGGGGGTAGCTGGGTTTGTTGCCCAGGTATCTCCACCTGTACTCTCATTACCAGCCCAGAGTGGAAGCAATTAACTGCCCAACTGCTCCGAGGAGAGGGAGGGAGAACTGGGACTGAGCCGGGAGATAAAAGGTGAGGAGTGTGTTTTGGAGAGAAGTGTCTAGGTGAAATTAACAACATTATTAAACAGATTCAATCTGTGCACCATTTCTGCGGGACGTACAGTAAAGACGAGCAGTACATAACTCGACTGAAAGAAATGCAATCAAGCAATTTTCCGAACATCCGCAAGTCATGAAAAGATTTGGGTTCTCCCGAAAACCTAAAGAACAGCATCAGTCAGTGAGTTCAGTCTGATTTTGCTAACTTGAAGAAGACCAGACCACCAGCACTGGGTTTAAAAACAACAACAACAACAACAACAACAACAACAACAACCAACTTTTCCTACCAATTTAATCTGCATGTTAACATATTGGCCTTAAAGACAGACAGATTGATAGCCTGGCAGGCTGGTTGACAGACAGTGAGGGAGTAAGCCGGAGCATTAGGGAAGGTGGGGAGCGAAAAACCACCATTCATATCACAATGGGGCACCTGACAAACAGCTCTGCCCTTAATTACCCAAGCTGCCATTTCTGCCTTTAATTAAAGCAGCGTTCTATAGGCTTAACAGGTCAGACCCAGAGTCTAGCAGGAACTAACGCGAGGCCAACATAGCCACATAAAATAAGTTGTGCCAAGTTCATTCTGCTGCAGAGGAGGAGTGAGTTTAAAGTTTAATGCAGTTTAAATTGTGTCTGAGTTCAATTAAAACCGTAATGTATGTTGACAGTCTAAATTAGATTTGCTGCCCAACTTTTTTAGATTAAAATAAAAATCTAATGAACTAATAATAAAAATCGACTTAATTAACAAAATGAAATTACTAGAAATAAATATAGTTAAATAAAGTACTTACACTAGATTAAATATAATACACCGTGTTAGAAAATTCTTTGAATATATAAAATATTTTTTATAAGTTGAAATGCTCTGTACAAATATTTTTGGCCAAGAAATCAGCTACTTCCAGTTAGAGTTTGGGATTATTTGAAAACAAAGTCAATATATATCTGAAATTTCTATAATTCAATATAATTCATCATATTATTTATATCACTAGACTGACTAGCCTGGGTTTAAATTCTAAGTTTAATTGTTATTACGGGTAAAAAAAAAAATCAAATCAAATCAAATATTGATATAAAATTAAAGGCCAAAATGTCTGTGATATTCCTTTTAGGAATTTTTTTCCAAATACAAATCCTTGCTGGAAAATCCAGTTTAGATCAGCTTGGATCCTGAACTGGTTAAGCGTGTACACGAGCCTGGTTTAACAAGTCAGAATTGGCCCTGGTTAGGTTTCTGTTCTGCTGTTTGGTAATGTGATAGGTTACCGATTTTTGTTAAAAGAAACAAGCATAAATTATCACATGGGTGGGAATTAAATATAGTGAAGTGACAGATGAAATAGTGCATCAGTAGTAAATAAGGTGCAGTAACAGTAATTATATAGGTCGATCTAAAGTTATGCTGGAAAATGCTTTATTTTACCTTTCTTTCCCTAACTATTAAAATCATGAAAATGGTTTGCTTCAATTAAGAAAGTATGACAGTATCTATGCACTACATTACCCCAGAGACTTGTAAGGAACTATTACTGGTGGTAGAAAACATAACCACCCAGCTTCACCAAGCTGTTATGCCTCTTTTTTTGAGATTGCTCAACCTGGTACAACCTTTTAACTATGCTTGCACTAGGTCCATCAAACTCGTTTTCCCAAAATTAAACAGCTTTTCATTGGTTTTCCCAGATTCCCCAAGATGGTCCACCAGTTTTTCCTCATGGATGGCAGTTTCCACCCCCATTTAACCATAAGTTCACCAACTTCAACAAGCTGTTGCACCACATCATCACCAGATTCACCAGGCTGGTGTAACAGTTCAAGGTAAATCTGACCATTGCGTAAGATTACCCAAGGATCCAATAATCAGTTCACAAAATAATCATAATGACTGGATATTGACTCACTCATTCTCTCTATAGCCTAATCAATGTTATGGGACACCTGAAGCCTATCCCCGGATCCATATATATCTTTTACCAACTTTTACAATCCATCGCAGGGCAGACACAGTCAAGAGTCAAGACTCGGTCATACACTGACTCACTCTGAAAGCAATTTGGGAACACCAGTTAGCCTAATCTGTGTGTCTTTAGATTGTAGGAAGAAACTGGGAGAACATACAAACCTAATGCACACAGAACACAAGATATGACTGGAACCCCTTGACCCTGAAGGTGCAAGGTCACAATGCTAAACACTACACCACCATGGTCACCCAGAAGTGGAAGGATTGCCTTTTGAGTTTGGGGCAGTGGTGGTTCAGAGGGCTAAGGCACTGAGTTACTGATCGGAAGATCGGCGGTTCGATTCCCAGCTCAGCCAGGTTGCCATTGTTGGGACCTAGAGCAAGGCCCTTAACCCTAACTGCTCCAGGGGCGCTGTACCATGGCTGACCCTGCGCTCTGACCCCAGTTACACTGGGATATGCAAAGAAGGAATTTCACTGTGCTGTAATGTATATGTGACAAATATATATAATAAAAAATAGTTATAATATTAAGATTTCTCTCTTGTGCTGTCTCAGATTTTATTCTCGCTACTTCTGCATCTTGTTTCAATACTGATTTTTTTTTATTTTTTAAACTGTGCATCACTGTTAAGTCCTAGTTCACAGCAACCATCTTTCATAGAAGCAAATTATCAGCTTGGTTTTCTAAAACGTGAAGACTTACACTCATATTGTGTTAAAGTGAACAGTTCAGGCTACTGTAAGAGGCTGTGGTCGGAAATCTGTCAGTTCCTGTCATGGTGGAAAATGCTGGTGGACACCAGTGGTGAGGGAAGCTATTAAGTATATAATGGAGGCTATAACATGGACTCTAGGTTACTGATCATAAGATCAAGCCCCAGCTCTGAAAAGCTGCCACCGTTGGGCCCTTGAACCAGTCTCTTAACCCTCTCTGCTCCAGGGGTGCTGGAACATGGCTGACCCTGAGCTCTGAACTAACAAGATGGATTTTACTGGAATTTCATTGCGATATAAAGTATATGTCACAAATAAAGGTTTCTTCTGCTTCTTCAGCTTCATGCTTCCCTAATTCTGTCCGTCACTTCCAACTTCTCACTATATAAACAGTTCGTAAGCATTCATGAGTTGCAAAGTCTCAGCAATCGTTGTCTTCAGATACATTCTACGATGATCTGAAAACAACGAGAGGTATGATGAGGTAGTTTTTTTTTCTATCTCAATTATTGCACAAAGATGCTTCGGAGTTCCCACTGCAACAAAATCCTAAAGCAAATATTAGTTGTCATGGAAAAGGACTTCTACATGGCTTCAGTGGTATTCTGCCATCCGGCTGGCATCTCAGGAGAGGATGAGGACAACTTGCACAAGCTGTTCTAAGCAAGCACAGACTTTCTTTTGGGGATAATGGTAAATTATATATATATATATGGCACTTTGAAGACATGAGGACAATGGGCAAGCTCTTGTACGGAGCAAGTACCAGGAATCATTGATGGGTTGAAATGATTGAAGGGACTTTAAAGTGAAAAACCAACCCAAAGAGTTCTTGTAAGGCTACAGTAGGCGCTACAAACAACCAGAATATCTCCAGTGTTTTTTGGTACACAAGTCTGTAGACTCTTTTACAGGAGACACAAACACCTTAAACATCTACCACAAGTTCATCCTTCAAAAAGGTGTTTTCATTTATTCTTCATAAAGAGCTTCAGCGTTTATCCATCAACCTGTAGTAACTTTAAACGATTAATTTGTAGATCTTTTCTTTCTTCCACACCACCTTGCACACCCTCGCGTCCACCCACACGTACACACACACATCCACACACTGCATACAGAGAACAGGGTATCAGGTGAAAAGAGGAAGAACACTACATTATTTAACTAGGTGAAATAAACACTAACACATGCCTCTCCTGCTACTCAAGCATCTTTTTTTTTTTTTTCCCTTCTAAATCTCTTTACTTGGAATTTTTCAATCCCCACAGAGCCGAGATCACTACATTGAGCACAGGAGACGCTGTTTGTGGGACTTGCATTCATTTGAAGTGATAAGGGCACACACACACACACACACACACACACACACACACACACACACACACACACACACACACACACACACACACACACACACATGCTGTCTTTTAAAAATATAAGCTCTGCAGGAGAGGAAAGAAAGACATTTTCAGCGTTAATCTCCTGGCCTGATACTGCTGTGGAAAAAACAATCCATGATTCTCAGCGGCCTCTTTATGTGAGAAAATGAGAAATTTAATTTCATTGTAACTATGAAATACGGGAATCGAGCATCCTCACAAGGATATTAAGACAAGTGTGTCTTTATATCTAAATATTTATTGCACTTCTGCACTGAGATTGTTGAGTAACCTGAATGACCTAACAATGCTGCTTGACCTGTTTGGTTCAGTGGATCTCCATGGATAAGCCAACCGTCTCATCACATCCTAATAAACCAAAGCATCAGCACTAATGGCTTTAACGGCTTTAAGTCACGTGAAACAAGTGCAAGAACAAGCACAATGGAGTGAATACTTCCTGCTCGGTCATCATAAAACAAATACACAAATTTAATAATAATACAAACAATAATACAAATACACATACATACAAACAATCCTTTATTGCAATAAATAGGTGTGTCAATTTATATATATATATATATATCATGTCTCATCTTGCATTCAGACTGTATACAGTAATGTGCAAGAATGATAATTAGAATCTTTATGCTGGTTTTGCAGAGATTCAAGGCTGATACGGTGGAATGTTGCTGTGTTTTATGGTTGAATTAGAGAGATAGAGGGATATGCACTGGATAACTGTGAGCACCTATTAAGGTTTAAAGAATATAAACTGACAACAAACATGCCTGAACCCACACCAAATGGAAGGAGATTGAATTAAATGCATGTATGAACACATATCTACGTCTCAGAAAACAAACTGTACATACTGTACGATACAAAATCTTGTACCTTTACTACAAGGGGTGTTCAAGTCAAACCGGGATTTTTGATTCTGCAGAATAACAGAAACACAGTTATGAGTAAAACTTCCCTTTATTTTCCTATGTAATCCTCTGCTACAGTAATTCACTTATCCCAGTACATGCTGGATACCATCAGAAATTGAACTGCTTGTTTGTTTCACGTCTGAAATGCTGGCCTCTTAGGAACTCCTTTAATGAATGTGGAAATGTCTTGGAGTGAGGTCAGGACTGTACGGGGGATGTGGTAATAACTCCCAGCTGAGTTCCTCTAATGTGCAAGTGGTGTTGGTGAATGATTGTGTGTACAGCTCCCACAGACAGATGTGTCTCTTCCGCAATTTGGTGACAAGTTATAGGTCGATATTTCTGAAGGCTCACTTGCTGAATGTTCACAGGAAAGACTGCAGTGGGTTCTGGCCCACATCGGTCCGGGATCATCATTCACAGATGTACGGTGTTCTTTAAAATGATTGCAGCATACAAATGTTTTACTATGGCTTAGAGCCTCATCACTGTACTGCATTGCACTGATTTTACACCTTCATTCACCAGGAATTTCATTACAAGTCTAAGAAATTTCATTATTGCATTTTGACACCACTTGTATATATCATTCCATGACCTTTATTGTGCTTTATACCTAGAATTATGCATATTTAACTAATTACAGTTCTCATTTTACAGGTCAGCGTTTTTCTTTCTTTTTTTTTTCAGGTCAAAAATTCAACATCTGTAACAATGCACACAGAAAAAAAAATATGTTTGTGTAAAACACACACAAAGGATGGTGTACTGGTGTTGATTCATTACCTGAGGTGTCTCACATGTGCTCCAAACAATAAAGACGATAATCCAGAAATAATCTCAGGGCCATCAATTTAGCAAATGGCAAAACATAGTAGTTATAAGTTGTCGCTTCTGTTAGGGGTCGCATCTGTCATTCTGCATATTTGATTTGCCACAAGTTTTTATGCCCCTGATGCAACCCTTCCAAATGTTATCCAGGCTTGGGACTGGCAGTAAGAGTGCATTCCCATTTGAGAATCAAACCATGTCTTTCTGCAAGAAAGATGGTGATACTCTCACTGTACCAACAGGGCAAAATGTACCAATGATATGTACTATAGCATCATACAGATTGATCAAGATGAACATTTTTAACAATGTCTCTTTTAAAACAATCAAAACTCAAGCGGCACAGATACGTACTGTACGGGCAACACAGCAGAGGTCAATGACGATTTAAAAGGTACATGTGCTTATATGGAAGCCTTGCCAGTGAAACAAACAAAAACAATCATGAAAACATGTGTTCTGGCTATTTCTTTGCGTATGTGACCAATTCTTTCAATTTTTTGCTCAGACATGTTCGTTTAGGTGGTTAAAATTAAATGAAATTCCATTCATCATATTGCCAATTTTGTGCTGGAAAAAAAGTACTGATGTTACTCTATACCGCACAATCCTAAGCCCTATATATGTTTTTTTTTTTCTTTTTTCTTTTTAAATAGGTTTTAAGAGCTTCAGGGTTTCACGCATGATCAGGGTTGTATTAATTATGCAGTCCTAACTTTTACCTTTTTAATTTGTACTGTACTCTTTAATATAAAAGTTTTTTGGCCTTGTCACTTGCCATGTCATGTACCCCACCTATAACATCCACCAGTACATGGTCAAAGAGGGGGAAAAAAAATAGAGAAAAATATTGTGTGGTAAAAAAAAAAAAAGTGTCTCTTGACAGCAGTCAGTGTGTCTTGTCATCTGTGCGCAGAAGTAATGTTAACGTTAATGTGTCACTCGAAGGAATGCACATTTCCACTTACCCCCGAGTTTGGGGGTGGCAGTATGAGCATGTCCCCCCCTCACCAGCTCACCCGATCAGCTCAGTGAACACATCGTGCCTCTGAAGTGCCTCTACTGGGCTTACACATTAACGACTCGTCAGTGCGCAATGCAACAGGTGCACGCTGGTGTCATCCCGGACACACACACACACACACACACACACACACACGCGCGCGCGCGCGCGCGCGCCCATACGCGTGTGCACTTCAGTTCCAGCAGGATCACTCGGCGGCAGTGCGCGTTAAAACCCTGAAACAAAGCGAACAGCGCAGGACAGGACAGGACAGCTGTTGCGCATCTGGAGTCCAACGGCATAGCGCGTCACGTGACCGCCCCGACCGCCTCCGCCACCTGAACGGCAGAACGAGAAACTCTGATTTCTTGCCGCCCTCCTCCTCCTCCTCCTCCCCAAAGGTTTTCTGTCGCGAGCTCCCGGGACTTCTGTCGCGCTTCCAGCTCGCGCCTCGCTCCAACCGTCCTGCCTGCGCAATGGTGAGTGTTATAGCCTAATTACTTCTATATAAACTGTATATATATATATATATATATATATATATATATATATATATATATATATATATATAAACACACACACGCACACGCATACACACACCCTGTTTTTTCATCACTTTCATGACCTTTTTGTGCGCTGACTTAGAGTCTGGCGTTTTGTGATTTAGATTCACAGCCCAAGTGTGTTCCAGTACATGGCGCATCTTATGCACGGGCGCAAAGGAGTAACTAAGTGCGCGCGCGAGCTTAAATGGAATGCAGTTCATTTCACTTTTATTGCTCGTGCATCGCGTGGAGAGCAACTTGTGCAGAATCCAAGCATCTTATAAGGATAAGGGATTTTTTTAAAATAAATTGTTTAAGCGTTATGTTTAGTGCCATGTGTTTAAAGGGTAACTATTGTTCTTTCTCAAAACTATCAACCAAACAAACAACATGTAGATTTAATAATAATGCAAATTTGGAAAAGTGATGAAGTTATGTCGGTTTCTTAGATTTTTTGGGATAAATCACCCCAAACAACAAACAAACAAGACAACAAACAAAAAAATCTTCCCGACATTGTTTGACTGGTGGTACTTAGTTAGTAACCTAGTAACGCAGTGTAAGGGGTCTGTCCAGTGACGGAAACTTCAAAGCACTTTTGCAAGTCGCTCTGGATAAGAGCATCTGCCTCAAATGCCTCGATGTAAATGTGCATATAGAAACATACACAGAGATGGAGAAACACTTGTTTAGAAGTTCTTCTGGCACTTTTATACCCTCCTGACATGTGAAGAACATGTGAGTGTGAGTGAATCCCTGCTGATTGCTCTCCTTCAGCTTTCTGTCCTGCATTATTTCTGTACAGAGCTCCATCCTCTCCTGCAGAGACGCGCGCTTCGACTGCGCCTACTCCGCCTCTACGTCGGCTCGCGCCACTGTTGACGTTTCCACAGCAACGCTCGTCTCCCTCTGGGACTCCGGTCGTTGTTTGGGCGACGCGGGTTGCCAGCGCGAGCGTAAGTGGCCAACAACAACAACAACAACAACGACAACAGAAAAATTGCGGGCTGAGAGGCGCGCGAGCTTTTCCCGGTCGTCGCGCGCCACTCACGCACCCGCCTCGAAGTTCATTTCCATCTCCATTGCAGATTACCGTGCGTCTGCTCCACCGTTATCTCAAGGGGTTATGACGTCTAGTTTAAAACCAAGGATATATACAGACATGGAGAAAGTGTTCTTTAAAGGTTCTTTAACACATTTATGCGCTCGTTTATATATACTGTACATACAGGTATACGTATGGAGAAAAGCTTCTTTAGAAGCTCTTTGACACATTTATGCACTCCTAATTCTAAACTTGCAAAAATCACTGGCTGCTCTACTTCCGCTACTGTCCTGTATTATTTTTGGTACCAATTTTTTCCCCTCTATTCTGAAATGACATTATTAAAAACAAATGTTTATTATAAGAATAGTTACAATACTGAACCAGTTATGGAATTTGTTAATGAATTATGAAATATTTATTATTATATTATTATTATTATTATTATTATTATTATAATTATCTGGAATTTTGTTTCATAACTCAAATCAAGTAGTTTAATTTAATTGTATACAAAGTTGTATTAAAGTTATTGTACTTTAATTGTCATTTCAACCATACACAGTTCAGTACACAGTGAAATGAAACTATGTTCCACCAGGACCTGAGGATGTGCCTCATACAACATAAATTGGCTAAGACCAAAAACTAATATTAGCTAATAAGCTAGGACAACAAATTTACACCATAAATTAACAAAACCATCTACAAACTATACAAAAAGTCAAAAAAGACATCAAGTGCACAAATTTGGGAGACACATAAAACTAAATTTTGAACAAAAAGTCGATATTCAAAAAATTGATATTCAAAATGAATTAATCAGGTTTCCAGAACGATTCACTTTTTTTGTTCTTTGATTTTGATATTTAATAATATCAAAACTTACAGTAAAAAAAAAAAACACTCTTTACAATTAGGAATTAGAAAGAAAAATCGGAATGTTATTCAGATCTGAAATGTAGCAATTAAACATGTCTACCCTCGTTAATTACTCTCATTTGAAACATTAGAATGTCCACTTTTGGAGCTCATAACCTTACTTTATCATTTCCTTTTTTCTTTTTTTTTTTTTGGAAATGTGAATATTACACATTTGTGTGTAATATTATACAAGCATGGGTCAAATAAAAACCTTGCATTGTTCATTGCAAACTGAAGTTACAGGAGTGTTTAATTTTTAACATAATCTTCATTTCATTTGATGCAACTGTCCAAATTCCATCAAATAAAAACAACAACAACAATTTTTTTTTGTAAATTCTAATTTATTTTGTGTTTCTTTTTCATAAACCAAAAGCACTCTTTAATCTAAAGCCTCATTTCACTCATAAGGGTGCGTAATAGAATGTTTGATCATTAAAAAATGTATATTTTCTATATAAATATAGAAGACTATAGAGACTTTTTTCATTATGTACATTTGGGATGGGAACATACTGTGATCATGAGCTCACAATAATGTGTGAAAGAGGAGAGGGTTTGATTGATTTGCCTACAAGTAATTTCAAAAGTGATTCAAAAATGCGAATTAATTGACGGCAAGATTTTTAGAATGGATTCATTGTTGTGAATTTGACTTTTAGGTTCTCAAGTTAGTATTGAGATGTGATACAACTTCCAAACTTGAAGATTAATATTTAAATGCTGATTTTTCTTTCAAATTTGCTTTCACATTAATTTTGAAAATTTGTAATGGCGTGATTCTAACTCCACACTCTCCCACTTCTTTTAGTCCCACAGTTGGTTCCAGCACACGCCACTCGGCAAGAATCCGTCTGGTCGGACCAACTGTCCCCTCACCTCCAGCGGAACAAGCAGGTCTGCGCCAGTACACTGTATTCCTCACTAAACAAAAGAGTGACACATTTTACCAGATATTTAAGTGAGAATGCTAACAGTTTTTTATTTTATTTTATTTTTTTATCAGCTTCAGGACACATTGATTCAGAAAGAAGAAGAACTCGCGAGACTCCAGGAAGAAAATAACAAACTCAAAGAGTTTCTAAACTCTTCATATGTAAAGTCTCTTGAAGAAAGGTCAAAGGTATGTTAAGTAAAGTTGTATACTTTTTTTTTTTGTGGCTAGAAATTGGTAACTGGTACTTAATTTGCCTATTCTCTGTCTCATCTAGAGGCTTTTCCCTGTTCAGAGAAATGCAGATGTGCAGCACAGGAAAAGATCCCTACAGGACGAGAGAGACTTCCTCAACGTGAGCCGGCTGCTGCAGGGCGGCGAGGGAAAGCGGACGTGCCGTAACCTCTCGCTGGAGTTCTGCTCTGCCGACGAGGTGGCTGCCACACCTCCGCTGGACTCCTGGGTTCTGGAAACACTGGGACTGCAGGATGAGGACACGATCAACACCGAAAGCAGTTTCAGCAGCCCGACAACAGAGCATACAGCTTCCTTCAGCTCTCCAGCACAAAGCACCGACCACTTCAGCCCTGCGCTGCGGGACAGCAGCATGTACAGCCCTTATCCGGACAGCCACTGCGAGTACAGCAGTGCCATTGAGTCGTCATGTGGCTTCCGCCACGTCATGGACGAAAGCACAGATTATTTGACTCTTGGTGCTTCACGGATGTACACCGTCACGTCTACTGGCTCGCTTCAAGGTATGGACGTTCCTACTGGACACTTCACCCCTCCCAAGGCAGCGTCAACTCCTCAGCGTTCGCACGTCCCAAGCTCAGAGCAGCACCATTACAGCCCAGGCTTCTCCAGTGCATCAGGGGACGAGGGGACGCCGTTCTCGACACCGCACATGACACGCAGCAGAATGGACTTAGCGTTCAGTATGTCGCTGAGTCCACAGAGCAGCGTCAAGACCCAGACGTTCCCACAAGGACAGGCTTTCACACGCAGAGACTCACAAGGTGGATGGAATTTTACCTGGGTGCCTAAACAGTGTTCTTAAAATAAATATTTCAATGGAATATTACTAATGTATTTAAACAAGCAGTTCATGAATAAGGAAAAATGAATCAAAAGGAAGCTAACTATGAAACCATTCTTAATACGAATCAACTACATGTGATATATTTGATATATATATATATATATATATATATATATATATATATATATATATATATTATATTGGTGTTACGTGGCATAATTTGACTGATTAACAAATGATTAACATGATTAGATGATTTCATAATAATCAATAAATAATAATTCAAGTAGCTTGTGTTGGGCAATTTCTGAACTTTTTACACTAGCATGTATATTTTGACAAACCTTTTCGAAAAGAGTCAATAACTCTGAAAGCCTAAATTCCTCCTCTCACCCTTGAACCCATTTCTACAGCAGTCTTTTATCTGGCAATAAAGAAACTCCCACAAAGTACTCGGATCAACCTCTATTCTTATCTCGATACTCCTGTCTGGATGTGAACCCTAACCTGTCATTTCTCCTTCACACCTGTTTCAGTCTATCAGTCTTCCCTCCTTTCCCTCGCTCTTTCCCTCCCACACTCTTTCTCCCCTCGGCTTCTCTACTGTTTCTCCCGCCTCTAAAAGACAAAAGAAGGCGGGAGGAGGTTCCCGGTCTCTGGAGAGTCTCCCTCCCCGAGCTGCCCTGTGGGTCTGAGATGGGCCGCATCCCTCCTGGGGGAGATCTAAAACGGGATGCTTCCAACCCTCTGTCCCGCCCTCGCTCAGCCTGGTGCGACCCACTCCGCCCTCGGGGGAACTAGGAATGGTAGGGAAAGTTGGGGCGCCGAGGCTAGCTGCGGAGGAACCGGGTGAGTGGTCTGTGATTAATGACATGGTTAATCCCCCTGCAGATGCCCACCAGATTGGAAGGAGAAGTAGTGAGAGGGTTGGGGCAACGCATCAGTGGTAAGAGTAGGCAAAAAAACACAAAGTCTGAGAGAGGGTGAGACGGCTCAGGACTCGAACCCAGTAGGTTTCCAAAGGGGTCATGAAGGGGTCATTAGATAACTGATGAATCTGATACTTCATTACCCTCACTATACTCTCATATTGCAGCTCATTATATAATTATATGTTCTGTCTCTGGCTGCAAATGAGAGTCTGGCTTTGCTAGTTGTAAAGGTATAAATATAATAAGACCCTTCACAAGGCTCGGGAGTCGGCGACATCTAGCTAGGAGGCAAAAACCTGATTTCCATCAATAGCTTGTAAATTAGGGTCAAGCAGTGCATTGTCTCATGAGGTCTTAGCAATGACATAATAACAGTGATGTGGGGCAAACGGTTCTAAACACAATGAAACTGCAGACAGACAGCGGCATTCAGGATTTAGTTTCTTCTGAACAACCAAAGTGGTACACTGAAAAGCTGCGACCCTTTCATTCATTCAGACAAAAGAAAGCAAAACAAACAAACAAACACAAACATACACTAAACTTACAATTCTGTCTTTTTATGCTTTGAAAATTCATCAGCCTTTAGCTATTCTTCTGTTACACATGCATTTTGAAAAAAAACAAAACGGAAAAAGTAGGGGTGAATTAATATTCTGTGATCGGTGAATATATTTCACAAACGGCTTCTCAATCGCTGCTGCTGCTGTGTTACGTATGCAGCAGAGTCGCGGGCTGAACAATATCAGTGCAAATCTAATTAGCTCTGCGTAATTGCCTGAAATGACTGTCACTGATAAACACTTGGTGACCACAAAGAATCTGAGGTCAGTTCCTAAAAAACAACGTCTTATATCGATATGATTAAAGCAGCTATTCCTGATTTGACTAAAGTCCCACAAGGTGTAATTATGCTTTTCTTGTGAGAACTTGTTACTATCTTCTTCAAACATTTTTTATTTATTTGAACAGGTTTAAAGGAATGCTAGGCCTTTACATGAAAATCAGAAGAGTAAGCTGAGTTTACATAAAACTTTGTTGATTTCCAGAGTATATCTGGAACATGAAGTCCTTCACTGCGTTATTTGAAGAGTGAGTTTGTTTCGTAGTTAGAAAGTGATTGTGTGCCCACAAGATAATAACTCGTTCCCACAAGACAATTACTCATTCTCATAAGACAATATTTAGTTCTTAAAAGGTAAATAACTTGTTCTAACAAGACAATACCTTGTTTTCAAAAGATAAAAAACTTACTTTCACAAGATAAATAACTTGTTTTGACAAGACAATAACTTGTTCCCACAAGATAAATAACTTGTTTTAACGAGACAATACTTTATTTTCAAAAGATAAAAACTTGTTTTGACAAGACAATAACTTGTTTTCAAAAGATAAAAAACTTACTTTCACAAGATAAATAGCTTGTTTTGACAAAACAATAACTTGTTCCCACAAGACAATAACTTGTTCCCACAAGATAAATAACTTGTTTTCACAAGATAAATAACTTGTTTTAACGAGACAATACTTTATTTTCAAAAGATAAAAACTTGTTTTGACAAGACAATAACTTGTTTTCAAAAGATAAAAAACTTACTTTCACAAGATAAATAGCTTGTTTTGACAAAACAATAACTTGTTCCCACAAGATAAATAACTTGTTTTCACAAGATAAATAACTTTTTTTCACAAGATAAATAACTTGTTTTAACAAGACAATATTTTATTTTCAAAAGATAAAAACTTGTTTTGACAATACAATAACTTGTTTTCAAAAGATAAAAAACTTACTTTCACAAGATAAATAACTTGTTTTGACAAGACAATAACTTGTTCCCACAAGATAAATAACTTGTTTTCACAAGATAAATAACTTGTTTTGACAAGATAAATAACTTGTTTTGACAAGATAAATAACTTTTTTTCACAAGATAAATACCTTGTTTTAACGAGACAATACTTTATTTTCAAAAGATAAAAACTTGTTTTGACAAGACAATAACTTGTTCAAACAAGATAAATAACTTGTTCCCACAAGATAAACAAAAACTGTTTTCACAACACAAATAGCTTATTCCCTGAAGATAAGTAACTTGTTCAACAAATGCAATAACTCATTCCCAAAAGACAGTAACTTGTTCCCACAACAAACAATCTAGTTCTTCCTACAAGATAAACGACTTGTTCCCACAGCACATATAACTCAACACTTCTCACAAGATAAATAACTTGTTCTCACATGATAATATCTCATTCCACATGAAAATAATCTATTCTCACAACACAAATAATGTGATCCCAGAAGATAAATAATTTAACCCCACAAGTAAATAACTTGATAAAAAATGACACTTTTAGGGGTGTTGTAGTGTTCCCTTACCAGAGATACACACAGTAGTTTAATATCATCATCTGTTCTACCTAACATAAGATAGCTCATGCATATGGCTGGAGACATACTGCATTCATCAAAGAAGTGTATGTTGTGGTTGGGAAGAAAACAGAGAAACAAGAGAAAGAGTTACGGATTTCAAGACACTTCAAGTGTGCAGTTAATTTTTCAAAAAGATGTATAGTTAGGTACATCTAATATTCATTTATGCAGGTGAAATAGCCAAAAAGTGTAACATTAACAGTGTTATCCCCCGTATACACACAGACACAATTTCTGCCACACGATCACATATTAAGTTGCCTATATGCACACACACGTGCACACAAACCTTTTTAAAGCTGTTAAGAGATAGATAAGCTAAAACTGACACAAATCATCTACAGGCTTCATGTCATCAACAGTTCTATAAAAGGTGACAATAACAAACTAAGCTAATGGAAATGAGACTTTGAGAAATTAAAGAACATCTGTACTTCCAACCTCCTGTGTGTCCCTGACCCCCCAACCCCCCCAACCCCACCGTAACACCCCCCCCAACCCCCCCAACACACATTGTTAATGGTGGTTTTGTGGTTAAATAACAATGAACAATGAGCGACCCTCATCATAATTAGGTCCGACTATAATTCTTTGAATGCAGATAATGTTTTTTTTTTCATTTGCATGTTAACATTTCAATTAACTCAACCTATTGTAATCAATTATTATTATTATTATTATTATTATTTTTTAAAATTATATTATTTTTTTGTACTTTCACCTGCCATGCAGTACACCCTTCATAAACCACTCAAAATCTTAAACTGTGTCATTTATAGTTGAGCAATGAAGCAGACTAAACCCTGGATAAGAGGCCAATCCATCTCAAGGCAAGATGCGTACAATCATGTGTGATTTGCACAATCATTCACACTGAGGTGCACGAAAACCAGAGGGAAAAAAAAGCCACATTACTTAAAAACTCACAGTAACTTGAGCTCAGGATTGACCCGGCACTCCAAATGGCACCGAACAACATGTGTTAACATGATAATAAGAGTCCAGTATATACATCAGGCAGTAAGAAGTTTATATACACTCATCATGAACATGGCATTAACATAGCATGGCAGTACCGGGCTTTCACAAGCTTCTTAGTACTGGTAGAGTGATTTGACCAACATACATCTTCGAGAGAAGAAATAGCCAGGAGTTCTAATGAATTTTGTATTTTCTGATTTTTAACCCAACGCAGGGTACAAAATAGTCAGTGCATACCTAATAGTTGGTTAAATGTCCCGTTTTCACCTTTATCAGACACTTTTTGCAGCCTTAAGATTTTTCTTTATTCGTCCCACTGTGGGGAAATTTCTAAACAAGGTTCTGGGAGAATTCTGGTTGGACATTTGACCACTCTGTATGGCAGAATTGGTAGTGTTTAACCAAATCTGGTGGTCTTCATGGCACAAATGTGACTTTTTAAGCACAGTCAAAAAATGTTCGATAGATAGTTAAGGCACCAAGCGTGCACCACACCATTGTCCTGCTTTATCCAGTCCACAACCAGTTTTGATGTGTGTTTGGGGTCAACGCCCTGTTAGAACAAACAGTTATGCCACCAACACCATCACCACTTATAACCTGGAATAGTATGCTTGGGGTTGAATACCTCTCCTTTAATCCCTCAAACATACCACTAGTTAAAACCTTTCTCTAGCAAGCTTTTTGTCCATCTGGTCGGATTTTAGCTGAGCTTGAAGGTATTGATTTTGGAGCAGGAGCTACGTCTTTCTTGAACAGTTGCCTTTAAAGTAAAACTCACTCGACTGTAGAAAGCGATAGTGGTTTTTTCAGAAGGTTCCATGACCAACCTCGCAGCTCTTCTAAAGTGGCTACACCCTCACAATAGCTTGTACTTATGTACATACAATTATCTTGAAATCATCTCTTTGTAAATCTAACATCATCTTTCTCAGATCTGCGCTAAGTTTCTTAGTCTTTCCCATTGTCCTGTTTGTTGGGCAATCTAACAAGTGCTAAATAAACCCGTCTTAATGTTGGCACAGAGAAGCTACCAGCTGGAGTCAATCACCATCACCATTAGGATTATGATTATTATTTATTTTTAATTAAAGATGTAGGTTGTATAATCATCCTCCCCCAGAAAAAAAAAAAAAAAAAAAAAACCTGTTCAAGGAAATCATTGTAAAGCACAATACTGTCATGGCGTGCATGCTCACAATGAGTGCATGTAAACTTCTGACCTCGGTTGTAGGTCTCCTATATATGCTTACTGAAACTATAGACAAAAAGTGGATTTTACGGTCAGATGATGTAATCCAAGAACATGGTGTGCAGCCTCCAAAAACTTGTATATCAACTTTTGCCAGCAGTCTGTAAACACAATCCCTACAGCACACCCTATAGATTTTGTAAGTCTTGAAATGCAAGCTCGAACGCGGTTCCAATAAGAATTTAGATTTAATTCTTCACAATACAATTGCTGAACGACAGTTTCATTTTAAATAATAGATTTTTTAGAAACTAAAAAAAAAATGTATGTTATATTGAATGTGGTTGGAGAGAAAGAGAGATTTAGAGATTTAGAGATTTAGAGAGAGAGAGAGAGAGAAAATTAAGGTTAAAATTTGACCAGGAAGAGTGTGCCTCTAATTAGGAGTGCCCTCTTACTGTCTTCCATAATTGGTCTGCAGTAATATGTCATGTATAAGCCAGTGAGAGCAGAAACACAAGCCCAAGATGGTTTAATGGTTAATTTAGATCTATTCACCAAGTCTAGTCTAATCACACACACACAAATAAATGTGCAACACAAACACAAGTGCAACGAAACACAGTGGTACCGCTTGTGTAAGAATCATTTTCTTAAGCAGACGCATCATTTTGACTGGATTGTTTTTTTTTTTTTTTTGTTGCACAATTGGTTCAGTTCAGTTTAAATAACATACTTTAATGAAATTTGACATACAGAATCAGGCATGATCACCTGTTTAAAAGCATTGGTAGTGGTAGTCTTTAATGAGAAAAATGCATTCATTCATTTTTTTAATTAAATTATTGGGAAAAAAATTGAGGGGAATTTTATTTTCTCGCTTTGCCGTTGTCACTCAGGCACATGTTCCATATTTCCTCCACCCGATATGTTTAAACACAGCTGTCTGAACCAGTAAGCATTCTGCGAACTACTGTACACATGAACCAAAAAGAAACAAAAAAAAAAACACATGAGCAATAATTACAGTAGTACCCCCATGATTCGATAGCTTTTGGATCCAACTTTATCAGCAATGAAGTCAAGGAATAGTTTCCTGTATGAATTGATCATACCTTGTTTTAGCTCATTCTTCTTTACAGCATTGCTCACAGCGATTTAGTGAGGTTTGGGGGCATTTGCTTATGCACAGCTCTATTAAGGTCCCCCCGCAACATTTAGGCTGTGCCGAAACCTCAATTCTTTTGCTTCCCAGCCATTCTGATGCTGTGCTTCAGCTTTAGCTGTCGGACAGATGGCCTCACACTTGCCTCTAGAATACTTTGGTGTACAGAGCCTTTTATAGTCGACTTAATGACTGCAAGGTGCTGAGGTCCCGTGGCTGCACAACAAGCCCAACTCATCACTCCTCCACCACCATGCTTGACAGAGGTCATGAGGTGTTTCTGCTAAAATACGGGGTTTTTGTTTTTGCGCCAAACAGGGCACTGGGCATTAAGTCTAACAACCCCACTTTGGCCTCATCTGTCTATATGGCATTTCCTAGAATTCATGTTTGTTCAACTTGTTTGATTGGTTTGTTCCGAAGCCATTTTTGAACCTCAATCATGCTTCCATGTTCCCTTTGGGCTGAAGAAGCTTTCCGCTTCTGCGTCTGCCGGAACCCGTCCGAAAAATACTTGTTCGGTTTTCTTCTAATTGTGCCGTCGTAGACTTTAACATTTAACATGCTCAGTGAGGCCTATCGAGTCTGAGATGTAGCTATCGGATTTTATTCGTCTTTCTATGAGGATTACACAGCTTTACCTTGGGGTAAATGGGCTGGGGCGTCCACTCCTGGCAAGATTGAACGCTTTCCACTTGAGAATAACTTTTCTCACGGGAGAATGTTAAACTCCAAATTGTTTGGAAGTGGTTTTATAACCCTTTCCAGATGGATGTGCAGCAACAATTGCTTCTGCAAGACCATTGTTTACATATTTCCGTCTTGGCATCGTGTTCACACACACACCTGAATGCTCTAGACTAGCAAACTGGCAACATTTCTGCTTTTCTAGACGTCTGCCCACCTGCTGATCATCAATTAATCAACGGCTGATGATTAGCAGCACCTGGCTGCAACTTAACCTCTGAAATCAAGTGGAAGCAGTCCAGGGGTACTTAATATTGACCACACGTTTCTTTCTTTTTGCTTCATTTTCATCGAATAAATACTGGCATGGTGAATTGTTGTTCTTCTGAGACATGTTGTTTGTCTTAGGTTGTATTTGCTTAATATCAAGACTTGCTACTATCAGATGCTTTTGGTTCATTTTTTACACAAATACACAAAAGAGGGGTTACTAACATTTACACAAGACTGTAAGAACAGTAAATTTGCTTTTATAGAATTTTTTAAAATCTAGATTGATACCAGAATTGAGCTTAATTGGGCTTTTTTGTCCTATGAAACAGTTATTTGGGCAATCCAGGACGACCCAGTTCCTTATCTCCTTATCTGATGGATGTGTGGAAGTTTAAACAATCACCCATCAAAACTGGCAACAACAACAACAACAACAACAACAACAAAAAATCCTAGATGTGCCTGGAAAAATCTGTTGGCTGAGGTGTTCTTCAAGGTGTCGCTGGGTGGGAGTGGATCTTCTTCTCAGACACTGAGCAGGCTCCTATTTTTCCTCACACTCATTTCTTCTGACTCTATTTCCTCGTATTTTGATTTGAGTCAGGACATCGCTTTGGAAAGAATTTCAGGATACCTTTAAGACTGCTACTTTGTCATAATTCTTTTATCAATAAAATGTGTTTGATTTCTCCTTGATGCTGTTGTTAGCATTCTGTAACAGACTAAAATCATCCCTCCATCAATGAATTCATTAAAGCCATCATTGGAAATGACATAAATGGTGTTTTGCTGAGGACCCGAACCTTCACACCTACTCATACGCTGCGGTTTCACCAGTCAGTCAATGATGGACCATCATGGACCAGAGTACATGGAGAACATATAGACTACATGCAGATGCTGTTTGATTCAAACCACGAACTGTGAGGAAACCAATAACCAATATACCAATACACTAATAACCCACTGTGCAACCCCTAAATTGTGGATAAATACAAAAGCTTCTCCGGAATGCGATTAGATTATTGTCCACTTTACCATTTCCTCCTTCTCATCTTCTACTGCCCGTCCACTAACTCTCTCTCTTCCCCAGTTCTTTAGCCTTGTATCGTTTACCTGCTTTTTCTTTTTCCATGGCCCTGGGGATTTACCATATAAATCATCTTCATGTGTCAACTTTTCCTTCAAACTTCATGGTGTTTACAGTATGAAGAACCCTGGATTTTATCTTGCACCTGAACTTCATCTTCACCAGAACTCAGTGTTGACCAATTCTCTTGGCCTATTCATTAATATCTCTGTTCTCTCATGCCCTGCTCTCATGGCCAATCTGTAAATTTGCCTGGTTCTATCATATAAAAAAAATGTTAGAAAACTATTTCTTGTTCTTTTTTTTTTTTTTTTTGATTTTCCCCCGATTTTCTCCCTAATTTAGTCGTGTCCAATTCCTCCCCGTCACTAGGGGGCTCCCACATTAAGGCTACTACTACCACTCAGCCGGGAGGGCTGAAGAATATCACGTGTTTCCTCCGAACCATGTGACGCCAGCCGACCGCA
This sequence comes from Clarias magur, assembly GCA_013621035.1. Classification (NCBI taxonomy): domain Eukaryota; kingdom Metazoa; phylum Chordata; class Actinopteri; order Siluriformes; family Clariidae; genus Clarias; species Clarias magur. The sequence continues at coordinate 162,773 of QNUK01000854.1, read as the reverse complement.
TCTTTTCGAACTGCTCGCTCGCGCACCGTTGGGGGCGGCGTAACACACTCGGAGGACAGCGCTATCCACTCCCTCCGCTGCGCGAGCTCACAGACGCCCCTGACTGACTGTAGAGCCGTGATTAATGTCGGAGCACTAAGTACCTCTCATCCCTCCCCTCTGAGAGAGCTCGGCCAATCAGCTCTCTCTAGACCTCCGGCTGCGAGAGGTTACAGCACCACCCGGGATTCAAACTAGCGATCTCCGGATGATACGGCGAGCGCTATTTCTTGTTCTTGTTGCAGCTGAAGGTGGTTTATTACAGTAGGTCAGAATGCCTTGTTTATACTAAGTTGAACTTCTTTCGATAATCGGAGAGTGAATTACAGATGAGAAATTGAAAAAGTAGATCGGGTAAAGATTAAGTTTTGTCTTAAAACGACTCCGGCGCATTAAAATTCGCTTATACCACTGTTGTTTTAGCAAAAGTGAAAATATGAACTAATCCCAGTAAAAATATACAGTTTAGCTTTTCTAATTAATATCCACTGGTGCAGGTGTTTGTTTACACCTGATTTGTTTAGAGCTGATTGTCCGAGCTCTCTCAGAGGAGAGGGATCACGGCTCTACAGCCAGTCAGGGGCGTCTGTGAGCTCGCGCAGCGGAGGGAGCGGATAGCGCTGTCCTCCGAGTGTGTTACGCCGCACCCAACGGTGCGCGAGCGAGCAGTTCGAAAAGATGCGGTCGGGTGCCGTCACGTGGTTCGGAGGAAACACGTGATAGTCTTCGGCCCTCCCGGCTGAGTGGTAGTAGTAGCCTTAATGTGGGAGCCCCCTAGTGACGGGGAGGAATTGGACACGACTACATTAGGGAGAAAATCGGGGAAAAAAAAAAAAATAATAATTCTGGCCAGCCTGTTTTGTGAGATGCTGTGACATAATCTGCCTGGACAGACACCAGACAGTTTGGTTTCAGGTTCTCCGTTAAGATATAATTTAAAGTTCTGACCAAGATCAAGTTCTGATCTTACAGTTGAGGTACAGTAGGATCAAGCTGAGTGAGCCAAGACAGAGCTCAGCTGCAGCTGGGGTTTAAGCTCTGAACATTCTGATGCAGAGTCCAAAGCCTTAATAAATACTTTCCACTGTGAAAAAGTGGAAGAAGTACTTGGTATGCTTTATTTACTACTCCATTTAATACTATTCAGTATTAAATCGATGAAGCCCATCCAACACAACACCAGCACACCACCTAGTGGACTTTATTGTCAAGTTTAATCAGTCAGTTCCATTAGATTAACTAATTTATACACCGAACATAATCCATGATCTCCACTGAATCCATGAAGCCTGGAAGCCGGATCCTTTCCTGCCAACCTGCATGAGACGGAGTAGACATCAGGAAGACGAAGGACGTGTAACGAGACGTTCGACGAAGTAAAACTGCATCATGGCAGGAGACGGAAGAGAAAGATAAAAGGCAGAGAACAGAAGATTAGAGATTGTGCATTAAGATAAAGCAATCAAACATGTAAGTGTGTGGGTGTTGTTCTTTTCCGTGGATCATATTGCTGCTGTCGCGTGGCAAATGTGTTTGGAATGTGGCATTATCACATTACACAACCTTTCTCTCTGCAGGGGAGCTCTCTCTCTCTCTCTCTCTCTCTCTCTCTCTATCTCTCGCTCTCACTCACACACACACACACACACACACACACACACACACACACACATAGACATCAGGCCATAGCTGTGTCCCTTTTGTTCCTGCAATTCTACGCTATTCAGCTGTCAATCAACTCCACATTTCTTAACTGCCACAACACCGAACAAAGCGAAGAAAGCGAAATGATAAAAGCTTTCTGCTGATTTTTTTTTTTTTTTTGCTCACACACTTTTTAAGAAATAACGTTTCTGCGCTTTCCTCTAAATCCGCATATATTGTAAGCCATACGAGTAACCTATTAACACTCACCTCAAAGTGAAGTGAGATTTCAATAAACTGCACAGGGGATAACGTAGGATAATAAAAAAGCAAATAGAATAAAACATTTCTAGCTTTGCACTTCACAAATCATTGCACTACGCAATACGGCATGTAATATCACTCGGTCGATTGGATTTTTATTCGAAATGTTTATCTTCTTGGCAGAGAGCCTTCTGCGTCCTCCTCCAAATCTCTCTGCTTGTATCTCGAACCCGAGATTTCTTCATGCCGTCTCTTGGTATCATGATGCCTGGAATCTCATCAGATGAACCTTGGTAGGGGTAATCATTTCCTAAAATGAATTATTGTCGCTTTGCTGCCTCGCAGCTCCAGAGTCCCAGGTTTGAGCCTGAGCTTGGGTTACCGACAGCGTGGCGAACATTTCACATGTCTCTGAGCCTGTCTGCATTTCCACAGGGTTCTACATGCTACTGTGTGAATGAATGTATAAACGCGCACATTGTCCAGTGTGCCAGGATCTCATACAGGGTGTATTTCTAAGGCCCCAGGGGAACCATTATCCAATACTGGAGAAAACAATACTGGAGGAACAGTGGTGAACATTAACAGTAGTGTCCGGCTTAAAATGACTCCAAAGCACAACGACAACTCATCCACAAGCTCATAATGGAACCCAGAACAACATCTAAAGAATTGCAGGCCTGACTTGCCTCGGTTAGGGTCAGTGCTCACGATTCAACACTAAGAAAGAGACTGGTCAAAAACGGCAAAAAGCGAAAGCCACCGATGACCAAAGAGAACACAAAGGCTCATCTCACATTCGCCAAAACGTCCGGCAAGTATTCTTGAGACAAAAGTTGAACTTTTTGGAAGGTGGCATTACCACAAAAAAGGCAGATGCAGCACAAATCCTTAAAAACGTTAATGTTGGACACGATGGAAAGGCACTAGGACACACCAATAGTGCACCACAGCCAGTAGTACAGTATATGGGCTTTAGCATTATCAGGCAAAGAGTTCAAGGATGCTGATCTGGCCTTCAAATTCCCCAGATCTCAGTCCGGCCGAGCATCCATTACTGCCAGTGGAATGCGCCAGACAAATGGAAAAGTCCGATCCACGGACGCCCCACACTGAAACCCACAGCGCCCAAAGAATCAAATACTAACACCCTGGTGCCAGACACCACAGGACACGAGCAGAGGTAATGCAGAGTCAAGCCATGAGGGACCCGAACTGCCCAGGTGGCACAAGGGCACATTGTTATGGCTGATTAGTGTACGAACTCATTTTAGTCAAAATAATAAAAGAATGCAAGAACAAGGGAGCTGCTAAAGTTTCATCAGTAACAGCACAACGTCTTGAATTAGCGAGTCAGTTAGGGCTTCATTTTTTGCAATTCCTGAACTGTGACTGGAATTCCCGCTGCTTCTTGTTCACTTTTTGAAACTCTGCCGTGATCACCTACTTATTGGCTACGCATTATCCACGGAAGGTTATGATTCACTCCCGAATCGCTTACATTGTGCTTTCAGTCCCACTGCCAACCAGGTCTCTGAGCTTTCCAGCCAGAGGGCGCCCTCTTGTGGTCTTTAAAAAAGAAAGCCTAGCTTGTTTTTGTGTGTGCGCGTGCATGTGTGTGTGTGTGTGTGTGTGTGTGTGACTCATTGTCTCTCAGATTGTTACAGGCTGATACGGACCGTGCTGCCAGAGAATTGCTCTCCTTCTGCTCTCCTAACAGCCTGCGTGTGAATGGAGAATTGAGCTTGAATGCACTGAAATTCTTTAAAGTAGATTTCCAGTAAATCACTGCATTTTTGAACCTCGGTGAAAAAGTGAAAACGCCTGCTCTGAGTGTTGTTGCCGCACCGTGTGAACAATCAGTTGTCAGCACGGAGCCGTGATTTCTTACAATGGCTCGACTCGATGGATGACGTTTTTACATATTTATACTGTTCCGTCTCAGCGTGCGTCTGTGCTCGAGTCTCGGCGCATTTGTGCAGTGTTAATGTGGTTGAGGTTTGTGTGCGGTTTGTATTGCAGGGCTTTGTGATGATATGAGTACGCCTCACTGCTCTTTAAATGGAGTCGTTTTTGAGTTGGAGTATTTATGCTAATTGGGCTTATTCAGCTCTTCAGCTTTTATGTTGTGTGTTTCTGGGCACTTGGATCCAGCTTTCGCAAAATTCAGTGGATAGAATTTTAGCGTCGTGTTTGTCCTATCGGTTGATGTTGAGCACAGTGTTGTTGTTGGGCTTTCGCCACAGTGAACCCCTTGATAATGCCGGATGCCCTTCCTATTCACACAACCCTCCCTATTTAATTCTTTAGACTGGAACTGGATTCTGTGGCTGGGGCTTGAGCATTGTACGGTAATTAAACCCGGGACTTCCACATGGCAGGTGAGAAACCCACATATGCCCAGTTTTCACATATGCCCAGTTTTCTGCCCAGGGGCCTCCGAGTGGCGCAGTGGTTAAGCGCTCGCCCTATCATCCGGAGATTGCAAGTTCGATTCCCGGGTGATGCTGTAACCTCTGATTGGCCGAGCTCTCTCAGAGGGGAGGGATGAGAGGTACTTAGTGCTCCCACATTAATCACGGCTCTACAGCCAATCAGGGTCCTCCGAGTGTGTTACTCCGTCCCCAACGGTGAGTGAGAACCGAGCGGTTTGAAAAGATGCGGTCGGCTGGCGTCACGTGGTTCGGAGGAAATATGTGATAGTCCTCGGTCCTCCCAACTGAGTGGTAGTAGTAGCCTTAATGTGGAGCCCCCTAGTGACGGGGAGGAATTGGACACAACTAAATTAGGGAGGAAATCGGGGAAAACAAAAATATTTCTGAGTATCGTGCTCCTCGAAAGATCATATCATTATAAGAAAATTCTTTTTTTTTTTCATCTATTTTAGTTTTATATAAGGTGAAATATTTCAAGCCTTTGTTTTAGTTTTTATAATTACAACATACATACAGTTTCTCGAAATATTAGAATATTTCATAGGACTATAAAAAAAAATCACAGTACAGAAATTCTGAAAAGTTATGTTCAGTTATGCACGTAGTACTTGGTCAGGGCTCCTTTAGCATGAATTACTGCATCGGTGCAACATGGAATAAACTGATCAGCCCGTGACAGTGCTGAGGCGTTATTAAAGACCTAGTTGCTTTGATAGCAGCCTTCAGCTCGTCTGTATTGCTGTTAGGTGTTTCTCGTCTTGACAATAGCCATAGATTGTCTATGATGTTTGGGTCAGGCAAGTTGGCTGGCACAAGCACTACTGTTCCAAAAGTTTTGGAAATCATCATCTCCATAAAGAAGACGGAAGCATGAACTACTCTAAAATCCCCTTGGAGGCTGTGGAAGCGCCACAGATATACGTTTGGGGAATATACAGTAGTGCAATGACAACATTATAAATTATGCATGGTGCAAAGATGCATAGTAGATAAAGCAGTGCGATATAAAGTGAAAGAGACAGTGCAGGAGTGTAGTGGTTAGTATGCCGTGATGTGCTGTTCAGGACGGTAATAGCCACCGGAAAAAAAAAAAAAAAAACTATTTTTCAGTCTGTTTGTCTGATTCCCAAGGGTCCTGTAATGCCTGCACGGTGGGAGAAGATTAAACAGCTCATGGTTAGGTTGATGGGTATCTTTGGTAATGCCTCTGACCCTTCGCAGACTGTGTTTAGTGTAAACGTCCTCCATGGTTGGTCGCTGGATACCAATGATTCCATGGACTGTATTTGCCACTTTGCAGTCTGGATGATCCTAATGATCCAATTCCAGCAAAGTATTTCTGTAACACCTCGTGTTTACCTGGAGAAAAAGTTACAACGTTGTCCAGCTTGTGTTTTTATTTTCTGTCAGCTTGCATGTTGTGCTGCTAGCAGGAGAATTATATAACTTTGCACTGTGGTTTCTTGTAGACCGCTCTTAAATGGAGGATAATCTGTTATCCGTATTTACAGTAGTGAAGAGCATCTGGCATAAGCAGTGACCCTGTCTCACTCTGCTGTCCTGTTTGTCTTTTTTTCTTGCCAGTTTTTATTTAAATACCTGATTATATCAGATACACTATATGGACCAAAGTATTTGTCAAACCTGCAATGATCTTGTATCCAAATTTTATCCTTCAATATGGAGTCGGTCCCCAGCTATAACACCTTTCCTAAGAGGTCAGGCACTGATGTGGGACGAGAAGGCCTGGCTCACAATATCCATTCCAGTTCATCCCAAAGGTGCTGGATGGGGTTGAGGTCAGGGCTCTGTGTTAGGGCCAGTCAAGTTCTTCCGCACCGTGTGTTTATAGTCCTTGCTTTGTGCACTGAGACACAGTCATGTTGGAAGAGAAAAGGGTCTTCCTCAAACTGCTGCCACAAAGTTGGAAACATACTGTAGCATTGTCCAAGATGTCTTGGTGTGCTGAAGCATTAGGATTGGCCTTCACTGGGGATACGGGGCCTGATTCAAACACTGTTATACAAAAATTAAGCGGCTTGCCAATATAGTGTATGTTACACTGCTGTAGCATATAAAACATGCTTATATTTTCTTTATGTTCTTTTTCACATAAGTATAAAAGGCCACATGAGTGTACTGTAAATGTAATCAGTTTTGCTCTGCTGTGAATCAAATCAGACTTTACTCAGGATACTGTGTTTCATTAGAAAAAAAAAAAAGCTAATCATTCTCTAGTTAATGACGTGGCAGAAACCTTCCCTAGATTACCCTTCCCACAGATGTCTCACTAATAACAACAGTCAAATATATTCTCACTTTTGTAATTTGAAGTGTTATGGGACCCAGAGTTTGCATTTGAGAGAAATAACTTGCACTCGCGGTATAATGAACTAGCAGCAATCGAGAAATTAGGCACAGAAAAGGCAAATGAGTGGAAAAAAAAAACAAAGATTTTAGGAGAGTTCTGTAAGACTTCTGTAACTATGTGCTTATATAGGGATGAACCAGGAAATAAACAGGAAATGAGCAACTGAATAAAAATCTGATCTCTATAGGTGGGGATGGGCTATTCCCCAAAGGCACTTTCACGTTTACAGGAATCCTGATCTCGGTCCTCCCTTTCACCGTCCACTCAACGCCAGTGGTTCCCACTTCTCTTATATACTTATATACACTTGCAGTATATGGGCATCACCCAATAGTGGCAACCCGGCCATGGTGGATCTCTCCGATCAGCAACCCAGAACCTCAACTGCCTGAGACACCCACAATGCTTTATTGCTATTTATAATGTTTTCAATTTTGTTGTTTTATTAAAGTTTTATAAAAATCTATCTATCTATCTATCTATCTATCTATCTATCTATCTATCTATCTATCTATCTATCTATCTATCTATCTATCTATCTATCTGATGATGGCATTAATCTCTTGTTTTTTGCTCTTATAATTTTACGTAGACATTTCCATAGTCTCTGGCGGTTTTCGGCATCCCGGGCCTTTGCCCACAGCCGGTATGATATTAAAAGGGTGTACAGATGGACTCAAAACGGCACAGAAGGCAAAGAGCAGCAGAGAAATCCAAACCCAGTTAGACACCTCTTTGAAATCTATATAAGCTCTGGATACACTCAGTCCGTGTGTGCTAAATATAATGTGTCAGATGACAGAATTTTTGGGTGCTTTTCAGTTTTCAAGTCTTATTGAGGTCCGGGCCATTCTACCATATATAGGGTTTTTAGTTTAAAGCAATCAACTGCAGCTCGGTCAGTAGATGTAGGGTTAATGAGCTGTTAAAATGTGAACCTCTTTCCTGGCCTATTTGTAGATTAGAACTGGTTGTTATTCTAGAATTGGCCAGTATTTAACTTGACCCTTAAACTGACCAGTTTCTCATTCTCTACTGGTTAAAAAGAAAATTTGAGTAAATTTGCCTGAATTACATCATTTTTTCCTGTCCCGGAATAAAGAGGAGTGTCAATGAATAATAAGCTCTATGGATCTGTTCATGCTTTACAGATGTGTTATATATGGTACTATATGTATATATATATATATGTCACTCTCTCATTCACCTATTAATCATCTGTGCTGCTTTATCCTCCTGTAAACAGGGTCACGAGGGGCCTGGAGCCTCTTCCAGGAGACTGACAGTAGGGTACGAAGCGGGGTACATCCTGTAAAGCTTGTGCTCTAAAGTCTCTAAAGCAGAGAAGAAAAAAAATCTCTCCGGCCTCTCCAGAATGGATTTCTTTATTCAGCTCTTGTACACAAAGGTTAATGTCTTCGTTAGTAACACTGCTTCTCCGTAGTTAGCGGTTGATTAGGCCATTTGTTTCAGTCTCTATGTGTACATTTATTATTACTTTAATCCCATACAATAAAACCACTTAGCTTCTGTACATTGCATTCTTTTGAGCCATTTGCTCAGAGGAAACAATTCATCACTTGGCTATACAACTTGAAGTGGATCTATAGGGCTGATAGGATGCGTGCACACGTGCCTTAGAGGCAAGAATATATTCTCCATGTGGTTACATTAAATTTGATTGAGTCAGTACAACAACTTTACAGTGTAGCTAACTTACTATACGAACGTGGTCTTTACATTAGCTGAGGCACAGTTTAATGCGGACAAGTGCAAATTGACAATATGTCTTTCATTATTTGAGGCGGCATGTCATTTGAGTCAGTTACCCTAATATGCATTTCTTTGGACTGTGGGAGGAAACTCGGGTACCTGGAGGAATCTTATCAAGCACGGGGAGAACATGCAGATTCCATGCACACAGACCCCGAGGCAGGAATCTCATCCAACTTCCTAACGACTTACCACCATTTTACTTTTTGTCTGTGATGTTTTTTTTTTTCTTTTTATTATCTTTTTTTGCTATTTGATATTAAGAGCTGCACTGAATAAATGTTATAATCCTCATTCCGATCACTATTTACACAGTAAAATCCCCAGTGTTAACACTTTCAGAGTTTATTGGACTCCAACTGGACCCATATAAACACTATGATGTTACTTCAAAACTCTTAAGTGTTATATCAACACTGGGGAATTTGCTGTGTAGAAATGTATTACAGAGGATTTTTTTTACAATGCTGATCCGTTTTTGATGAAGAATTTTATGCAAAAAAAAAATTAAAAATTAAATAATAGAATTAAACAAAATTCAAACAAACCATGTTTACAAATAGATACATTTTTTTCTGAAAAGTGTGTTTAATGGAATGCTAGATCATACAGTGATTTAAGCTTCTATAAACTATGCAGATGAATGCAGATTTAATTAGATTAATGGCATAAATGGATGTGCTTAAAAATCTGAAAAAGCATTGATTCTGTTATGTATAATTTTCTAATGAGCAAATGAACTGTACCAAACCGAATGCCAGCTGTTGTGCATATATCTGTTCTGTTCTATATGCATATCTGTGCAAACTCTGAATATATTGAATGAAACGTGAGAATATTGAATGGATTCCGAATATATGGATTGAAACTCTATATATATTGAATGAAGATTCTGAATATATTGAATGAACTGTGAGAATATTGAATGGATTCCGAATATATTGATTGAAAAATATATATATTGAATGAATTCTGAATATATGGATTGAAAACTGATATATTGAATGAAAAGTCTGAATATATGGAATGAAAAGTCTGAATATATTGAATGAAACATGACGTCATCGAAACACAGCGCCATCTTTAGGAAGGATGAGTGAGTCGGCGAGAAACTTGGTTGCTGCAATTGTGAGAAATGAAGAGATGGTGAACACATTGATGAGTGCGTGTCCGGCCCAAAGTGGTGGCACAAGCCGCACTCAGTATCAGACTACGGATGAAGAAATGTATTCGCTATTTCACCGCGGAAGACCGGTGTTATGCGCTAAAATGCTCCCCTGCCACAGATTCCCCCCCCCCTACATAATCTCTATCAAATATTATATTACAACATAAATTCATAGGTTTATTGTTATCAAATATGATATAACTATTATAATTAACCCTTGGCACGTGACAGGTGTCGAGAGCATGAATACAAATTCTCATAGAATGTTTATTTTGTGGCACATTTATTTTACAGGGATTTGTCATGAAATACAAAAATGCTTGCACTAAATAAATATTTATGATGAAAAATTTAACGAAATTATTTTCATTATTAAATAAGCAATATCAAAAATACATCTTGTATATAAAAAAATAATAATTTATATTTTTTCCCTAGACTACATGTAATTTTTATAATGCTTATTTTATAATCAAATCCATTTGGTCTAATTTGTAATTTCTAAATCATAAACCTATACATTTCTGTTCTAATATAATATTCGACGGAGATTAAATAGGGGGTGCAATCTGTGGCAGGGGGGCATTTTAGCGCATAACACCGGTCTTCCGCGGTGAAATAGCGAATAAATGTCTTCATCCGTAGTCTGATACTGAGTGCGGCTTGTGCCACCACTTTGGGCCGGACACGCACTCATCAATGTGTTCACCATCTCGTCATTTCTCACAATTGCAGCAACCAAGTTTCTCACCGACTCACTCATCCTTTCTAAAGATGGCGCTGTGCTTCGATGACGTCATGTTTCATTCAATATATTCAGACTTTTCATTCCATATATTCAGACTTTTCATTCAATATATCAGTTTTCAATCCATATATTCAGAATTCATTCAATATATATATTTTTCAATCAGTATATTCGGAATCCATTCAATATTCTCACGTTCCATTCAATATATTCAGAATCTTCATTCAATATATATAGAGTTTCAATCCATATATTCAGAATTCATTCAATATATATATTTTTCAATCAATATATTCGGAATCCATTCAATATTCTCACGTTTCATTCAATATATTCAGAGTTTTCATTAAGTTCTCTCATGAATATTTTCCGAAACGGCATGCCATATATATATATATATATATATATATATATATATAGAACAGAACAGATATATGCACAACAGCTGGCATATATATAGCTCTGAGGAAAAGCATTTTACTCCAGAAAACATCTGGAATGTCATCAAGCGCTGTTTGTTTTTTTTTTGAGTGGTATAAAGTTACCCAATAGTAAGTTGAAAAACTGGTGGAGAGCCAAAACTCATGCAAGCTGTAGCTGCAAATCGGACTTATTCAACCAACATTGATTTCTCAATGTTATTTAGCCAAAACATTAACACAACTTATTCACAAATTATTGGCATTTTGTTATTAAATCTTTGCAAATACCTGGTCATTTTGGGTTATTATGGGATCTTGGGTTATTTTGATGTGTTCCAAAATATCCAAAATATTACTCAAGTAAGAGTAAAAAAGTATTCGCAATTTCAAGTTTCAATCGCAATGTCTGATTTATTATTATTATTATTATTATTATTATTATTATAGAAATTATTGTAATTACATACTGTATTAGTGTGTGTATATATACTGTGTATGTATACTCTCTCACACACACACACACACACACACACACATTAGTGTTGTCTGTTTTGGCAGATAGAGAAGACACCGCAGTATGAAGCTGTTCTTTTACAAGCGAAATATGTTTTGTTTATGATGCCAGGAGGGATGGATCATATTTTTTGTGTTGCATAAAAATGTGCATTAATTCTGTACTGAAATATACTTATATATTCATAGACTGTTAAAGTAAAATTATATGTAAAATTAAAGTTAACATATAATCACACAAACATAAAAAAAAAAAAAAGCATTCTATACTCATTGCAAGATTGTACGTAGACTAACCGCAGGATCCCACTGGTAGCAGCGTGGATTTAGGGGCGTTCCGCAAAATTCCGCAGAAAGATGTGGAACGTTCTGTTTGCGCATGCGCAGTGAGCGTATTTAGGACGGATTCACAGGTAGGATCAATTCACAGAACACGGGCTGAAGGTTCCCCCCCCCCACTATGCCGCCTGACCTGATTGGTCAAAAGGAGTCATGTGATCATTGTTGTCGCGTCTGATTGGTGAAACAGTACCGGCTGCATGTTTTAAATAAACGGTTACCTGCGCCGTAGAGTAGCGGAGTGAAAGTAGCGTTTCTTCTTCACAAATCTACTCAAGTAAAAGTAAAAAGTATGCTGCAGTAAAACTACTCATAGAAGTATATATTTTTTTTATAAGGAAATGAAACTCGTTACTACCCACCTCTGGTTCTGATGTTGAAATTTCCTTTAGATATACACTTGAAATAACAATAGTTATATTGTTATATAACTGAATACAGGATGAGGCGGTATAGACAATAAGTGAGTGTATTGACATTACTAGCCATCTCATTTGTGTCAAATTTCATTTTAAATGTCTGATTCTGTTTTATCTTTAAAAACTTACCCACTAAGCGCAGGGAGAACATGCAAAACACACACACACACACACACACACACACACACACACACACACACACACACACACACACACACAGAGGCCGGGATCGAACCCTCATCCCTGTAGGTGAGGAACTAGAGCACTAAGCACTACACCCTGCTTTAAATCATAATTTATTGATTTTTTATCGATAAATTTCCACCTGCTTTGCTTTCTGATCCTGTCTCCACCTTTCTGTGTTCACCTGTTCCGTGTGAATACCGTGTCTAGTTATACTAGTGTTTTTTTCTTTCTTTTTTTTCTTTCCGTCATCTTAGCTTAATTTCCCTAGTGGCTTGTTTCATACGACCTAGTTTTGACCCTGGCATGTTTTCCCTGATTTATCATTATTGATCGCGGTATTTTGTTAGCGTCTGCCTGTGCATTCCCGCTCCTTTTAATGATCACACTTGAACTGTCCCTAATAAACATCACTGTGCATGTGCGTCCTTGCTCAGCAGCAAGTTACACTGGAATGCCAACTGTGTGGGTAGAAACCCGGTCTTCTACTGTACAGTATATACACATCCAGACAAGTGACCCCATTTCTTTGGAAAGCTTAGCTACATCGTTTATTGAATTTCATTCAAATTTTTCCTTTGTATTTCATAAACATTATCGCAAAGCAGTTTGACAGAAACCTGTGCACTTAACGTCAGCGACAACCAGAGGGTGACAGTGACAAAGAACAACCGCCTGTTATATAAAGTGTTGAGATTTCTCTACGCAGCAGCAAATTCCAGATTTATAGCCAGAAATAAAGCTTAAACATGTGATTAAACAGACGCTCCCAAATCAAACAGGGGGGGGGGGGGGGGGAATCTGAAATAAACCACTGACTTATTGTTAACAATGTAGTTTTATGGTTAAAGTGTAAAGTAAAACAAGGAAGAGACTTTGTACAAAAGATGATCAGGGCGTCCTACGGACCCGCATCTAATATCATGATCAGTCTTTGCTGTTAGAATCTCTACACACCTCTTCCAGATTATATAAAAAAAAACATTATATGTAATATTTTAAAGAAAAGATTTCCATGCATGGTGACTGGCTAAACGACAGACTAATTCTGAGCATGGACACGTGCAAGAACTTGCACTGTTATTTTTCCAGTCGTCGGAGCTGACAGGCTAATGTTTTCGAAATGAATTATGTGCATAGTTAAATATTAAAAACATGGCATAATTATTTGCATTGATTAATCAAAAACAAAAATGGGGAAAAAAAACAACAACTTAGAAATGAAATGAAATGTATGACATGTCAATATTCACTCAATTATTTTTTGCTTTGCATTATTTATTTTCCTATTCATTTCTTTCACGCCGATGCCTTGGTGCGAGCCATGAAATCATTAAGTCGGTCAACGTCATCCTTCAAAGTTAACGAGAGGGGCCCATCTGTTTGGATCGTCTATTTAAATTGAGACATTGATTTTGCGCTAGAGTTACTGTTTCATTTTTTTTTTTTCATTTTAATCTAGTTAAAGTGCTCCTTCGAAAAAAAAAAAAAACTCTTCATGCTTTATCAGGACTTTGCAAGCAAAGTTTGGAAGCAATAAACATCCGAGCTGCATTCTTTGCTCTCTTGCTCTATCTTGAGTCCTTAAACAATTAGTTGGACTAACCGAGAAAAGTGTCTTCAACCAAGCAAGTTTTTCATCAATTTTAATAACTGTCTAGCTGATACACGTCATTTGTTATATATGTTCATAAACTAGTTTAAAAAACATGTAAAATGCGTTTAACGAAACAATTCAAACACTTTTATATGTTTTGAGTAGGAACTCCATGGTTGAACATGACATGGTATGATCATGGTATGTGCTGATTCTTTCATCTGTCTTTCATCTGTCAATTTTTTTTTAATACAGATCAAAGGAATGAAAGCCAGTGCTGGGAACTTTGGATTGGATCCATCCTGAATTTGGAACAATTTGAGGTGGGAGGAACCTGAAGGAAACCGAAAAATCCACCAACTCAGGATCGATCCACTGAATTCAGGTTAGTGAGCCTGTCCACTACCACATATGACCTCCCATATTGGTGGACGCTGCTAATATTTATCACAAAGTCTTCTTTTTTGGACGCCAATAATGTAAGCTGCTAAACCAATTCCACACAGACTGGTCCCTGGATGCCTGGCTCCTCCCACCCCGTCGCATGTTAATAATATTTTGGCAAGTGCTCTCATCTCTTCATTGTGAACTGCCAAGGCAGAATCAATGATATGATTGAGTTAAGTTATGAGAAATATAAGCTATATCTGAATTGGCTATCATTAGAGAAGCTTATTCTTAACAAAGTTTACCACTATTTATAAAGGATATATTTACATTTGGCAGACACCCTTATCCAGAGTTACTTATATTTTTGGGTTTCCTCGGGATACTCTGGTTTCCTCCCACAGTCCAAACACATGCAGATTAGGCTAATTGGTTTCCCAAATTGCCTGTAGAGTGTGTGTCCTGCAATGGTTTGGCACCAGGTCCAGGGTGTACCCCGCCTCATCCCCTAAGTCTCCTGGCATAGGCTTACCCTGTATATAGAATATTCAGTTCAGAAGATGAATGAATGAATAAGGAATGCATCAACATTTTGGCCTCTACAGTAAATAATAAAATAAAAAAATAAAAAAATACACAGGCCTACTAACATGTTATAGTTTTGTTTCTAACACTCAAAAAAAACTATAATTTTTTTTTATGTCTGGAAAGTAATAAAATAAACAGGTGATTTGCACATTGACTACATCAAACGTGTTTGTATTTATGTATTCATTTATTTATGTTTAACCTTAATTAAATTGCACCCCATTTATTCCTTCAACAAAATGTGCATGGTACTTGATGTAAAAAGAAGAAAGATGCATCCTCCTGACTATTACACTCACTATTCACCATGATCTGCAACGTCTGTAATAAAGTGTTGGAGGAGAAAATGGCAGCAGACTCAGCCTGCACTCACTCTGCCATTCGGTCGTTGAATGGAAGCATAAATCAGGCTTTAACATCGCAGACTGCTTGAATCAGTATTACTGTGCATATTCTCTCTGCTGTAAAAACACACCAGCTGGCAATTCGCAGGCTGATTGAGTCAAACTGTTGGACCATCTTCACCAGTTTCCTTGAGAAACTGTTTCCCCAAATTTTCAATTTGTAATCAACAAAAGAAATGGTGCTTATGATGTTCAGAAATGTACAGAGAGCCACCACTTTGGCCACTAAGAATAAGGGAGGTTTACAGGGATATGATGGCCACAGTTACACATCATAAAGGATAATCTTTGGGTTGTGAATAGAGATCAGTGAATAGAGACTTTTGTACATGTAAAGTCACACGCATTGTCACAACATTCTCAGGATTATGGTATATGATTGTACAAAACTCCGATAGTGAGTTGACCGATAGTGTCAATGGCAAAACATAAACCAAATAGATCTAAAAAAAAATAATGCTCCGTTTCAAATTTTGCCTGGGGCCC
This sequence comes from Clarias magur, assembly GCA_013621035.1. NCBI lineage: Eukaryota > Metazoa > Chordata > Actinopteri > Siluriformes > Clariidae > Clarias > Clarias magur. Next base: position 146,993 of record QNUK01000854.1, on the reverse strand, counting down.
CAGAAGACTCTAGAATCACATTAGTCTGTAATGGAGCCCATATTAGGATCATTGTACGCGCACTCATGCATCGTCTATACCACTTTATTCTGTATACAAGGTCACGAGGGGCCTGGAGCCTATCCCTGAAGACTTAGGGCACGAGGTGTGGTGGACCCTGAAAGGATGGCCAATCACATGTACATTCATACACTATGAGAAATTTAGGTATGCCAATTTCTTTAGACTGTGAGAGGAAACTGGAGCACCTGGAGGAAACCCACCACGCACAGGAAGAACGTGCAAACTGCATGCACACAGACCCCACAGTGGGAATCGAATCCGGACCTTAGAGATGCAAGATGACAGTGCTAAACACTAAACCACCATGCCGTCTGCATGAGAAATTCTAAACCTGTTTAAGCAGGATTGTTCATCAGGGTGAAGTTGACCCATCTCAAATAGTCATGACAGCGATCCAGTGCATCTGAGGTGCAAGTGGAACTGAAATTATGCAAGAAATTGGCATACAAAGCATTTTGGCACGCGAACGACCAAGCTGGTTGTGGGTACGTCCAGTTATGCTTACATCCGATAGCCAATCAAAACTTGTTTACGGCAGTGAAAGGCCAAGCAAAGTGATATTTCTTATGCAAGATTTAGTGAAGACATAGCACCATGGGTCACAAGAATGCTATCGAGGCCAGAACTAGAAGAAATGAAGCCACATTCAGTTTGCTTTTTAAAGCAGCCGTGCCAAGAGGAATCATAAATTGAGGTTCAGTGAAGTTTAATGTCTATTTATTTCATATTTTACTTAATTTACATGTCATTGCTAAATGTTTTGATTGTTTTTATAAGCGAAAATATGATTATAGTGTTGGAAATTAGTAATATTAGTAATATTTATGGGTGGCTGGAACGGATTATCTGCATTTACATTATTTCATATGGGAAAATGTGTTTTGCAATACATACGATTAAATTTGTATGCCAAGGTACCGCTGTTCAAATAAAATGTAAATAAATTTAATTGAAAAGAAGCACTATCGACTTCTCGCCTCTGGGTCTGCGTGTATGGTGTTTGCATGTTCTTCCTGTGCTTGGTTGGTTTACTCCAGGTACTTTGCTTTGCTCCCACAGTCCAAAGACATACAGATTAGGCTAATTGGTGTTCCCAAATTACCCCATAGTTTGTGAATGAGCATGAGATGGATTGCCACCCTGTCCAGGGTGTACCCTAACTTTCCTGGGATAGGCGCCAGGCCCCCCCATACAAAGCCCATACCCCATATAAAGCGGTATAGACGATGAATGAGTGAATTGAAAAGGTTGAAATAAAGAATTAAATAAATTGCATTAGGCCTAAATGTACATTTTTGTAAAAACATAAAAAAATAATAAAATAAGCTTACTTAATTACTTGATTAATTAGTTTTAATTATTTAATTATGCACTTGGATTATTTCTTTGCTTATTCCACATTGGCACTTTCAGCCTGTCTGTAATAAATCTAAGTGCAATGAAAAAAAAAAAAAAGGAAAATGCGCGTGCTCATCACTTTGCTTGGCTCAGCACGCGCGCCCGCGTGCCCTCCCCTCTCCTCCTCTTCTCTCCCCTCCTCGCGCGCGGCTGCCCGGATGCTTGTCAGCGCGCGCCACAGTGTAGACAAGAAAGCTCAGAGTGTCAACAGTGTGACAGCGCGTGCCACCATCAAAGGATAAGAAGAATACGATTAGTGATCATTCTAATACTAAACAAAATACATTTACAACATGCTCGCGCGTACGCTTGGCCTGACGCGCGCGCTATATTCTTAGGGTTAAGGTAAGATTTCAGGTTATATTATTGTTGTTGCCTTGTTTTTGTTGCTTTATAATAAGGACTGCATGGACCCTGTATCTCTGTGCAGTGACATAAAGCTGCATGCAAAGTTTGCCGTGCACAATTTCCTTACACACCAGGAACACTTTGCTCCGTATTCTTACGCGCGATGTTGATATTGATTATATGATATTTGATTATAAGTTTGTCGGATGCGTTATTACTTTGCTCAGGATGCGTTATTACTTTGCGAGAGAACGCGTTTATCGTGACTGATCGGTTTGCTTTGGATTCGGGTGCAGTGCGATTGATTATGCATTCAATCCATGTGACGGGTACTTAATGTCTGCGCGGCAAACACACAAACACACACACACACACACACACACACACACACACACCGCTCATCAGCTTTTGCGGACTAGTTTGACAAGATTGCATGAAAGATCTGCAATCTACAAGAGAAATATCATTAATGCTTAGGAATAGGATTCATAAACACAGACACGCGCGCGCACATACGCACACGCACATAAGCACGCGTAAAAAGGCGCAAAATGGACACGCGCTGGTCACGCACCACTGATGGCGCATTGATGTGGTGGGCGGTGCTGAATGAGGAGCCGGGACGTGACGGGGATACACCATGCAGGAGGGCTTTCCTCGTATATGGAGAGTGCTGCGGATAGGGTTTACCCCTCCTTCCTTCCCTCTCTCCCTCCCTCCTTTCCCCTGTTCATCCCTCCATCCCCGTCATACAGCTCACTGCTCACACTGTCCCTGTGCTTGTAATCCTTTCACGTCTTCTGCTGACTTGAAGCTGCTGCTGCTTTGGGAGAACTGAGAACTCACTTCTTATTTACAAGACATTCACAGTGGATTAGATGGAGAACGACACAGAAGGGGTGGGGGGGGGATCGGGCTTTCTCAATGGCAGTCACACATTTGCTCACTCACCACACCATTCTCTCTCTCTCACTCACTCTCTCTTTTACACTCTCTCACTCTGTCGCTCTCTTTCACACCATGCTCTCTCTCTCTCTCTCTCTCTCTGGATGCTGTCTGGCTGGGTGTGGTGCAGTCAATCTCTTCAATGCTCCTCTCTTCCTCATCCACTGGGACCAGTTGCTGGGTTTTCTCATCAAACCAGTTACTTGCTTGGTTGGTCTGAAATAAATTGTTAAAGTGACAGAAACTCTCTCTCTCTCTCTCTCTCTCTCTCTTACACCCATGCACTCACTCATACACACACTACTAAAAGCAAATAGATAAAATGTGCACTATATGTATGGGTGTGGCTTTTCTTTGTTCAAGTCACGTCCAGCGTATACATGTGCACGCCATGGAGTTTACATAGTGCCTCATCTTTTCACATAGTGCTTCATTCAATCCCCCTTCCATCTGCTCTCTTCAATTATATGACGACGATGATGATGATGATGTTGTGTCTTTTAAATGCGCAAACATGACATAATCAAAAAGAAAGATGGTTCTGAGGTTTACGATTTATTTCTATTTAAATCACATGAATTGATCAGTGAATTGATCAACTTGTACATAAAAGTAAAAAATAAATAAACATGCCGAGTGTCATGAAAAAAAAAAAAAGATAGTGGCTGATATCAATTTAAAAAGTACACACACACCTGTCTGTGATTAGTTTTTTCTGTGTCTGGAGACCGTTTTCATGAACATGAAGTGTTTCCTAAGAGAAAAAATGTTGACTTATCTACGGTAATATAATTGTACATTTAATAATATAATAAATCAATTTTTGGAGGCGATACATGAATTAGCAAACAAAAGAATCATATGTGACTGAATCGATTCCCCCTATCTCTACAATTGAATTTGTTAAAAAAAGAAGAAAAAAAAAGGAAAAAAATCATGACGACACAGATAAAGTCCTGAAGCTCTAGCTTTGCAAATATTTTTAATACTCAAAAAAGTAAGAATGATAAGTAAATGTTTTAAATGTTTTAAAATGATGTTTTTTTTTTGCAAAACATTGTGTAATCATTTTAGTGTGTTTTATGTTTTTATTTATTGTCAGCTCAAATGTTGCACCTTGTTTTTAAACCGTTAACATTTAATAATCAATTAATCGCTAATAATTAATTATAACAAAACACATCCATGAAGCATAATTAGTTTAACAAACCAGACAAATGTAAAAAAAAAAAAAAATCATACTCTTGTTTCTGTTCCCGCTTAAACACAGGGAGGCTTAAAATACAACTGTATTGTACACTGCCTGAACTGCGACTGCGCCCTCTTGTGGTGCAAAAGTTGGTAGCGGTGTGAGCGAAAAGAGAAAGAGAAATATGATGCAAAACAAACATTCAGAAGTGATTTATTTCTTTTTCTACCTCAAAGTTTGTTTGTTTATTGATCGATGGACAACTTGAACTCAAAGTAAATATTAAATAAGCTTGTGGAACGTCAGACCGAAAATGATAAATAAAAATTACACACGCATCTTATCCTAAAAAAAGGATTGATTTGTTACAAAGCTCTGATACTGGAGACTCCTTTCATGAATGTAAAACATTTCCTGAGAGAAAAATGGCACTTTATCTACATCATGTGAGCGTCCCGGTGACTGATTGTAAAGTATTAGATATAAACCTGTGACGTGAATCTGAGCTGCTGTTATAGACATAATCTGTCAACCAGATTCTAGAGTTTGAAAATTTTCTTTGGTTTCGCTGATGTCAGGTTTTATACCTTCCTATTTTGCATATCGGAACATGGATAGAGGCTCATGTTTCCCGACACAGTAGTCCCCGCTCCTTCTTCAGCGCCCTGCTGTGATGACGTATAGCTTAAGCTCCAATCCACATTCCTCCACCACCTCCGCCTACTCTGTCCCAGTGGCTGTGGTCCAGTCTCTATGGGAGCAGGTGTCTACCAGTCGGCCATCGTGATTGGGTGTCCTGTCCCCACTGTGAGCATCGTGTCTCCCTGCCTGGTTTGTTTCACAGGCTGGCTACTCAGAGGAAGCTTTCCTGAATCCGGTGACCTTTAAAATTCAGGACAGTGAGCAGCTTGTAGATCACATCTAGGTCATGATTGCAATAAATTTGCTGACTTGGGTGTTTGGCGCCCTGGTGGTGTATCTCTGGCCACATATGTAAAAAAAAAAAAAAAGAAAACGCTCTTTATGAAGCCGTTGCTGTAGTTATACAGTGGGATGTCAGGGTAGAGAGGAGATATTGCTGTTCTTGCCATGTAGGTTAAAGGCACACTACAATTTAATAGAGATGATAAATAGAATCACCACTGAACAAGTGGTACAATATCATTAAGAAGCCTACGATTTGTATTGTGATTCTGTTACTATCATGATTTTATAAATATGATGATTCAATATAATTCTTTAAAAACATTAACAAATCATTAACATCACAAATGATTGGATAAGACCACATGGGATGCTGTGCTGCCTGCTAATACAGTATGTGAGTCGTTTAGAGAGATCCATCTGCATGACTATAGAGCAAAGGCAACATTTTAATCACCTCAAATGCAAACATATATAAATAAAAAAAGAATCCAAATAAATTAATTTTGCCGTTCCATGAATTGGCACACAGAAGAAACATGATACGTTGGCCGAATCGATTCCCCGCATCTATACAGTTTCATTTGTAAACAAATAAAATCAAATCATGACCACACCGTTAAATATAGCTGTATATTTAAAGCTTTTATTCATATTAAGCTGTAGCTATTTAAAAAATATTTATATAATTTTTTATTATAAAAAAAAAAAAAAGAATAAAATGCTACGGAATGGAATATAGAATAATTAAACATGGTGTAATCATTTAAGCGTGTTTTATGCTTGTCAGCTCAAATTTGTTATTTAAAAAACAATGTTCACATTTTTAAAACTGTTAACATTTAATAATCAATTAATCCCTAATAATTAATGATAACAAAACACATTAATGAAGCATAAATAGTTAAACAAACAGAAATAAAAATACAAAAGTAAAATTAATAAAACGAAATGTCAAAAATGATGCTCTCGTTTCTGTCCTCACTCAAACACGGGGGAGCTGAAAATAAAACTGAATTGTACACTGTCTAAACTGCGAGTGTGTCTTCTGGTGGTGCAAAGGTTAATAGGGATGTGAGCGAAAAGAGAAGGAGAAATATTACGCAAAACAAACATTGTTTAGTTAATAACTATCAAAATCTTTATAGTAATAATATAATTAATGATTCATTTATTCTAATGAAGCAACTAGCTTTATCTTATAACACATGGAATACGGGAATACTAGAGTCTACAGTCTATACAGTATGAGGGACGTTCATGTCAAACCGGGACTTGTCACCAACTTGCAGACGAGACACATCTGTCTGTGGGAACTGTGCTCACAAACATTCACCAACACCACTTGCACATTCTAGAAACTCGGCTGGGAGTTACCGCCACATCCCTGTACAGTCCTGACCTCATGTTTAGGCCATTAAAGGAGTTCCTGAAAAGCCAGCGGTGCAGACGTGAATCAGACAAGCAGTCTGATCACGGCTCTGGCGTACTGAGAATAACTTTCGACCTTGATGGTGTCCAAGCACCAGTGAAACACTGGAATAAGTGCAGTAGTGTAGCGGGAGATTATATCGAGAAATAAAGATTGTTTTCTCTCTCCGAACTGTGTTCTTTTATCCTGCAATAATCAAAAGTCCTGGTTTGACTCGAACACCCCTAGTCCTACAAGAAATCTAATCGTTATAATATCATAGTTTACCATAAAATCTAAAAGATTACTATACGCTCAGTCTGAGTCAACAGAGAGGCAGTATAGCTTAATATAGAAGCAGTTTTTTCATAATGTTTGAGTGAGTCACTGAGGTGCCTGAATCAGTACGAGTGGCTGAGTCATTCCTGTCGTCCAGCTGCTAGGATGCACAGCATTATCGATTCTGCGTTATAATATGTTTGTATTTGAGGTGAGAAATGTCAAGAGGAAAGATCAGATTCTAAAAAAAAAAAAAAAAAAAATCTCCTCCATTAGGCAGATCAGGTACAAACGCCATGATGATAATCAGGGGAGCGAATCAGGTCTGACGGGAGCGTGAAACGTGAAGGGTGCCCCCGTCCCACGCCGTGAGAAGACCAAGTGCTGCAGATGTACGAATACACGAACTTGAATGTGGAACCACTGCTGAGATCACACTATACATTAAATGAGCTGCACGCAACTCCAAAGTTAAATGGCAGTTCAATTTCGAGTTCCCTCGGGCTGAACAACGCTGACAACCAGCAAGCGCTCGGGCTTCAACGATAAGCGCGACGTTATATACTGGATGCGGAACAGGGACGCAAGAACACGGGGCGGTTCTGGGAATGGGCTCGACGCAGCTGGTTCATTTGTCATAAAAGATGGAAGGTGGACGTTTTCTGGCGGTGAAACAGGACACACTCTCGTTCATTTATCACTAAGATGAGGATGTGTTGTCTCAGCAACTGCCTCGTTTCTCGTTCGACTCCAACTCATTAACATTCATGTCACACACGATGCCCTACGGCACGGTTACCGAGCACCTGATAAACACCTGATTTTTCTTTTACAAAAGAAGCCATCTTTACTTAGGCTTTTACAAAGATGATTTCCAAACAGTAGGCAACGCTAACCTTTTATATAATGCAAGTAATGTGGATATTAATAGTTAGCATTTATACACTCCTGTTAAAATGGCAGTTTTTTTTTTTTTTTCAAAAATCACAGAAGCTGACAAGGAACCTGTATCAGTGTACAGAAGAGCTGAATTATTATTTGACGAGTCCTGGCACTTCCTCGTAACATCAAGCTCTTGCATTCTTCACAAGTCAGGGCTGTTGATTAATGTGTCAAGATGGAAGGTTTTCTCAGGAAAAATGAACAAACAAACATCCATCCAAAACCGATCAAACCATGCATTGATGAGACCACTGTAGCACATCTTTGGACATCATTTTTAAAGGATTTGCCCAAACGGCTTATAAAACTGTAACAAACACGCTACTATTACTAAAAATAATAACCTGCCGTTATCAGAAATCAGGGTTAGATAAGGACCACCAGAGACAAAATATATCCATTCACGTGTATATACATTTATTTATTGTGCTTTTCCCATTCATACGCCGGCCTTGCACACCACATTCACCCAATCTGTTATTTAGAGTTCTTTCTCTCTCTCTCTCTCCCCCAAGTCCATAAACAAAATAAACAAAATCGGAGAACGTCTCGCTCTGCGCCCGAAGTCCTCCGCCACGAGCGACGTCCTCTTTGCTGGCGATGGTCACCGATGAAACGGTCCCGCGCGCACAAGGCCACTGGTGTGGTTACCCACGGAGGAACAGCTGTCACACGTCAACTCACGGGGAACACACTCACCACACAAACAAAACAAGAAAAAGGAAAAGAAAAAAGAAAACCTTCCTGCATAACCACAGCAGGAGGGATGCCGTGAATGCACAGAAAGCAAACAGTTGTGAAATAAAGGCCTCGGCGGGCTTCACATAAATACACCTCTCAACCATCATTACTTACATGCGCTTAGGACAAACCAGGTCCCGCATTCGGGTTTAGCATTAGCATTAGCTTCGGCTTTAGCTGGGTAATGGCTGCTGTTACCTAGCCCAACCTTTCTTCTTCTTTTATTGCTTCAATGTAACCAGGTCCCACAGCACCCCCGCTGGCCGGGAACCCATAACTAGGCAACCGCCTGTTACAAAACAAAGAACAGCGTCTGTGTGGTGAAGCGTGGTGGTGGCGGCATCATGATATGGGGAGCTCGCGTGAAGTTAGAGTGGATCAGGGAAAGTAAACAATTTTAACACAAAGCTTGGTAGAAATACAGTACGTTACCTTCCAGGACAATAATCGACCTGGAGTCAACAAATGAACAGCTTTAGGAAAGAGAAGAAGAAGAAGAAGAGAAGATCAGTGTTTGGGAATGGCCCGGTCAGAACGGAGATCTGAATCCTGTTGAAAAAACTTCATGGAATGATCAGTGGCATTTCGTGGAGTTAGATGACTGAGTGCTGCTTTAAAGTACTTTACTTGAGCCCCTTCATTTCTTCAAATTTTGCTTCCAAAGCTCCAGACCCCTTTCTTGAGGAAGTTCTCCAGGCTTCCTAAAGGACTTTTTTTTTTTGCTTATATTTCCAGTCCTGACCTGGTTTGTACCTGACCCGTTTTGTCAGAGGAATGTTTTTATGTTTGTTAAGCCACACAGGGATCTATGAATCATTCAAGCATAAAAACATCTAACGTAAGGCGTGAATGATGAACGACAGACGATCAGGCCAGCGATTGCTATACTGCTGATGCTGAGCTATTGGAAACGATGAGAGGGGAAATGATGTCGCTGCTCAGGTTGTTACATAAACAATAAAACTTTTTTATTGTATCTCTAGGCACGTTTGCAGCCTGTCACAGTAAAACATGTGTTCCTGTTTCTTTAATTTAAACGCTATAATTTAATTGAATTTATTATGAAGAAATGGGGAATACTTTTGCACAGTACTGTACACACCTATATTACTGTACTTTTTTTTTTTTTTTTTTTACTGTTTCATTCAATGTTACCAGGGGCGCGAAGACCTTTTCATATCTTTTATACCCTTTTATATTTTTATGAAAGAAGCAATGGAAACCCGTACACAGTTTGAGGAATAAACTCACATCACATCACGAACACTAGAAATTACATATAATAACTTCATGACATGTAATATAGTGTAATAGATACATTCAAATAACAAAAAAAGAACTGCATTATTCATCATATTTGCAAAATGAAAGCGTCGTAGTGGTGCTCTTTGATTTGCAAGATCATGAATAATTACACACACAATGAGAAAATATAATGAGACCAGGATGCCATTTAATGTCCAGCAATTCTCTTGTGCTTGGCCGTAATTCCCTTTTTGTCTCCACCTCAGTGCAGATGTTCAGCATTTATGTACATTCTTATGTGCAGAAATATAAATCAGCCCTTATAGCCTTCCACTCCCCCCCTCTGTCTCTCTCTCTCTCTGCATGCACACAATCTGAACAGTAATGAGGCTTAGCAGTTCAGTAGGGCAGAACCAGTGGAATCGCCCCCCCCCCCCGCCCCCTTTCCTTAAGTATGATAGCACATCATCTTTTCGAACGGCCCAGAGATTTTTTCACATTTATTTACTTATTTATTTATTTTGTCACAGTGTAGGAGACGAGTGCATTGCAATCCAGGCTGGATTCTCGATCTTACTGTGCGACAGATTGTGTGTCAAATTATACACAGATCCTCAATCTGCATCTTATGAAAAACGATTATGTTCTGCTTATGTCATCAATTACCTGCATAAAAAGAAACATTCCCTCAAAGTTAGCTTGAGGTAATAAAAATTTTTTTATAATGCACATTAGCGTGCTTGGGTTGTTTTGACATACGCTCATATTTCTAGCGGTCACATGACCTTCGCCTATTCGTTTCTCGGCATTGCATCGTGTATTCTAAGGCCACCAACTCAACTGTCAGCTCCTACCCAAGGAATTATTTGACGATATACGTCACGAAAGACTTGCAAAAAGAATTGCCTTATCTCTCTTTGATCTTATCCCCTTTAGTATTTGTTCCAAGTTACAGTAGATCTTTGATCACGTGTGCTTCCCTTTGTTTCTGTATATGAAAGATTTTCTCTTTGTAGTAATGTATCAAGCATCAGAACGAGCACTAAGTACGGTATAAATCGAATAGGAGAAGTCCCTACCATTAACCCTAATGTTGGAGGAACATAAAACGTTGTTATGATGACCTCCACCATCAGGTCAACGTTGCTTCTGAAAATTAGAATGATTTTGATTAACTCTAGGCGATAGTGGTTGGCACTGTCGCCTTGCACGTCCAGGGTCCGGGTTCGATTCCCGCCGCGGGGTCTGTGTGCATAGAGTTTGCGCATTCTCCGTGTGGTTGCTTGGTTTCCTCTGGGTACTCCGGTTTCCTTCCACAGTCCAAAGACCTTCCCAAATTGCCCAGAGTGTGTGAGTGTGTGTATGTTTGTGCCTTTCAATGGAGTGGTACCACATCCAGGGTGTGCCCTGTTTTGTGCCTTATAGGTTAGTCTCCATGCCCTCTGCGACTCTGTATACAGCGATATAAACGATGAGTGAGTGAGTGAGTTGTAACAACAGCTTCCTGCACACACTGTGTGTCTCTCATGTCACTCATCTCGTAGTGTTGCAATGTTCAAATTTCTTTTAGAACTATTACTGTGAGGTGCATCTCTGCTCCAGAATTACTCTACTCTGTGTTTGGAGCACTGTTTGTTATGTGCACACCAGTGGCGTCTGTCAAATAGGGGAAGCTCATTTTCGGCCTACATCATAAAATTGTCTATTTATTTAAAAGTAAATTCTGCCCTACGTTCCTTTTCAAGAAAATGGTCTGTGACCCTGTTGTACCAACTAGGCGTCTTTTCCAGTGACTTGACCAGTGTCCTCTCAATGGCCAGCAGAGCTAGGCTGCTTAAACGGCCTTGGCCCATTGTGTTTCGGGTGCAGGACTTGAGCCGCTTTAAACAGGAGAAGCTCCTTTCTACACCTGCAGATGTAGCTCCAATTGTTGCCACTAATGAGAGCAGTTTGTAAAGCTGAGGCATTGCACTGTCCAACTCCATGTCTTTAAGGAACACCAAGCAATCACACAGCTTTCCCCTGTTACCCTGCAAGTCCTGATCTGAATACAGGACTTGAAGTTCTGACCTCAGTCTCCCTGAATCAAAGTGATGGCCATAACTTTTCAGGACACTTTGGAAGGCCTCCTCTGGAAATACTTGTCATCAAATTTCTCTGGATCGGCTAATTCTAAGAAGAGCATGCTTTCCAGATTTGAAAAACGTCGAGGAATCTGCTCCAAGATGCTATCAAGGATGGCCATGTACAGATTTCTGTATCGTTCTTGGGGATCCTGCAATTGGGTCAGACGGCGCTTTCTCATGGGCTCATCTCGTGGGTCTGATGTGAGATCTGCTGTTTTGGCATAAACAGCCCCCTCTGACCTCTTCTCTTTGACAAATGCAAGAAGAGATTCAATTCTTTTCAGAGATTCAATTCATAGCAATGCACAAACATTGCACTGGGGGCTATTGCTTTCACTTTGGCCTGCAGACCATTGAGATCTGAAGCCATGACAGCAGCCCCATCATAGGTCTGTGCCACAAGCTTATCCTTAAAATTGTAGCCCTGCATGTTCTCATTTAATATTTCAAAAACGGACTGAAAAACATCTCGCCCCCCCCAGAAACATCAAAAAATCCAATAAAGCGCTCCTGAATTTTACTTGCACTATCCACATAGCGAACAATGGCAGAGAGTTGGGCACGGCAGGATGTATCAGTTGTTTCATCCACCTGCCATCCAAAAAAGGGAGCATCCTGAATTTCATCTCTGATCTGATCAGAAACGGTGGCTGCAAGAGCAGAGCTCAAGTCATTTTGAATAGTATGGGAAAAACCAGAAAACACAGGTGAGGACTCGAATTGTGTGGAGAGGACAGAGTCATATTTAGCTAATGTTTCTGTGAACTCCCTGTAATTCCCCTTGTTGGATGATTCACTACTCTCATCATGTCCCCTAAAGGACAACTCCTGCCGGCCAAGCAAGGATGTCACATCAATAAGGCGGTTTAGGAAGGCCCTGTTTTGTTTGTCTGTTTCATTATGTTTAGCCACTTGAATGCGAGCACCTTCGTTTATTGCATGCTCAACCCTGATCCTTCCCATGCAACTTAATCTTAATCTCACATGCACTCACATGTTCATTGCTTTTTTCATGTCTTTTATATGCCCTGTCAAAGTTAGACAGATCTCCAAACCCCACCTTTGACCAAACAACACATCCGTGAGTTGGTTCCATCAAGAGGCATGGCCAGCAGTACATTTGATTTGTCACAGCACTTCCAGTCAGCCAGCTAACTTTGTCATACCAGGAGAGCTGAAAAGACCTGTTATTTTTGCACTAAATCAATCTTAGGTGTTGATAAGGAACACTTTCAAATGGCTTCGCCAAAATCAGGTCGACAATATTAGCACTGTCTGCCATCGTGTGCAGGTTCCCCCACGACGCTAGCCTAGCCTACTACATGAATGAATGAATGAATGATCTAAAAAAAAAAAAAGAAAAAAATTAAACTCTGTAAAAGTGAAACAAGGAATGTGGTGTATTATTGTGTGAAATGTATGATGAAATCAATACAATCAAGCAATTTCGCCAAGCAAATATAAAGAAATAGGTTGCAGCAGTTCTTATTTCGACTGAACTTCAGAAATCCGCGATGGGACTTGAGCGATTCCTTATAGTACAAAATTGCTGTCAGTCAAAAGGAGACGCAGTCTTTCGACAGACCCTCCAATCATCACGCAGAAGCTCGGCGTCCGGGCCCGCCCACTTCTCATTCACCCCTAGAGACGCTGGGCGTCCGTGGGCGGGACATAATCGCGGCGTTTATCCAATGACCGTCTAGTTTCAAAGCACTGAAAAAAAAAAAAACGTTCAAAGCGGCCGCATTGAAGTCAATGGACGCTGGGCTTCAACAGGGAAATGGACTGTGACGCTACGGGAAGTTTTAGTCAATAAAATGTTAATACAATAGTACATAATTTGACCATTAATTTTGTGACATTATAGGGGAAGCTGAGCTTCCATTGCAGTCTTAAAGAAATCGCACCTGGTGCACACATTTACTAGTGGCTACCATGCAGCGCTCTCACCCGCAGCGACTGCAGTTTAAACCCATCAGTTTGGTACAGTATTAATATTGTTTTGAAGTCGTTCTCCCGATGTTGCCAAATTTCCATCACCAGAATGTTTTGCCTCCTGGGCATCCACACAGAGTTGACCTTGCCTCTGATTAACTTTGATTGTGAACTGACTGATGGCAGCAGCAACAGAGTGTGTGTTTTTGTGTGTGATTTATTATTTCTAAAAATGAATGAATAAGAAGCAAATTTAGTTTCTGAGTTATTGGTTGCTTGTTTAGTTTATATACTTTATATATACACGAGTTGGACAATGCAACTGAAACACTGGTCAATTTAGTGTTGGAGGTTTCATGGCTAAATCTGAGCAGCCTGGTGGTCAATCGTCATTGACTGCACATTCCACCAGTAAGAGCAGACTGTGAAGGTTTAATTAGTAGAGTAGTAGCACAGTTTTTCTTAAAATATTACAATGCACACAGCATTATGGGAGACATATCAGAGTTCAAAAGAGGACGAATTGTTGGTGCGCGTCTCGCTGGCGCGTCTGTGATCAAGACAGCAAGTCTTTGTGATGTATCAAGAGCCGCGGTATCCAGGGTAACGTCAGCATACCACCAAGAAGGACGAACCACATCCAACAGGAGTAACTGTGGACGCAAGAGGAAGCCGTCTGAAAGGGATGTCCGGGTGCTAAAACATAAAACTACAGCTGCTCAACTCACTGCAGAATTAAATGTGCACCTCAACTCTCCTGTTTCCACCAAAACTGTTCATCGGGAGCTCCACAGGGTCGATGTACACGGCCGGGCTGCTACAGCCAAACCTCTGGTCACTCGTGCCGATGCCAAACGTCGGTTCAATGGTGCCAGCAGTGAAAATCTTGATCTGTGGACGATGTGAAACATGTATTGTTCTCTGATGAGTCCACCTTCACTGTCTGTCCCACATCCGGGAGAGTTACGGTGTGGAGAAGCCCCAAAGAAGCGTACAGTACCACCCAGAGTGAGGCATGGAGGTGGATCAGTGATGGTTTGGGCTACAATATCATGGCATTCCCGAGGCCCAATACTTGTGATAGATGGGCGCCTCACTGCCAAGGACTCCCAAACCATTCTGGAGGACCATGTGCACCCAGTGGTTCAAACATTGTATCCTGAAGGCGGTGTCGTGTATCAAGTCAAGTCAAGTCAAGTCAAGTAGGCTTTTATTGTCATTCCAACCATATACAGTTAGTACACAGTGAAACGAAACAACGTTCCCCCAGGACCAGGGTGCTACATACATGTAACAACATAAATGTACAACATAAATTTTACATTTTTAAGTTACTCTAAAACAAGAACTATCAATATCTATACAAAAATACAAAAATAGACAAAAGTGCACGTGCAAATGTGCAAACAAAGTGGTACATGACAGACACAATGTAAGACATAACAGTACTTTTTGATGAAGGATGAATTGAGGTAGTGGGAAGAGCAGCAGTAAACAGTTTACAATTTTGACAGAAGTATTGTGTGCAAATAGCAATAAATAGCAATTTAAATATTGTGCAAAAAATTGCAAGGAGCAGCACAGGTATGTAGGTATGAGCAGATTGGGATGGGTGTGCATCAGTGTGATTGTGCATGTGTGTTTATCAGTTCAGTCCAGATTTGTTCGTCAGATTTGTGTGTGTGTATGTGTGTGTGTATGTGTGTGTGTGTGTGTGTCAGGTATCAGTCCAGTCCTTTTGTGTTTAGGAGACGGATGGCTTGCGGATAAAAACTGTTTCTCAGTCTGGATGTGAGTGCCCGAATGCTTCGGTACCTTTTTCCAGATGGCAGGAGGGTGAAGAGTGTGTGTGAGGGGTGTGTCCGGTCAGCCACAATGCTGGTGGCTTTGCGGATGCAGCGTGTGGTGTAAAGGTCTTCGATAGAAGGGAGAGAGACCCCAATGATCTTCTCAGCTGTCCTCACTATCCGCTGTAGGGTCTTGCGGTCTGACACGGTACAATTCCCAAACCAGACAGTGATGCAGCTGCTCAGGATGCTCTCGATGGTTCCTCTATAGAAGGTGGTGAGGATCGGTGATGGAAGCTGGACCTTTCTCAGCCTTCTCAGGAAGAAAAGACGTTGTTGGGCTTTCTTATGCAGAGAGCTGGTGTTGAGGGACCAGGAGAGGTTCTCCTCCAGGTGGACGCCCAGGAATTTTGTGCTCTTGACGATCTCCACAGAAGAGCCGTCGATGCTGAGCGGAGAGTGTTCGCTCCGAGTCCTCCTAAAGTCAACAACCATCTCTTTTGTCTTTTCGACGTTCAGAGCCAGGTTGTTGTCTTTACACCAGTCCGTTAGCCTCAGCACTTCCTCTCTGTACGCCGACTCGTCGTTCTTGCTGATGAGACCCACCACGGTCGTGTCATCAGCGAACTTGATGATATGATTGGAGCTGTGTGTCGCTACACAATCATGAGTCAGCAGTGTGAACAGCAGGGGGCTGAGCACGCAGCCCTGGGGGGCCCCAGTACTCAGTGTGGTGGTGCTGGAGGTGTAGCTCCCGATCCGCACTGCTTGAGGTCTTTCGGTCAGAAAGTCCAGAATCCAGTTGCAGAGGGAGGTGTTCAGGCCCAACAAGCTCAGCTTCCCGATCAGGTGTTGGGGGATGATTGTATTGAATGCTGAACTGAAGTCTATGTACAGCATTCTGGCGTAAGTGTCTTTCTTTTCAAGATGTGACAGTGCCAGGTGGAGTGTGGTGGAGATGGCATCGTCCGTTGAACGGTTTGGACGATATGCGAACTGCAGGGGGTCCATTGAGGGGGGCAGCAGGGCTTTGATGTGTCTCATGACAAGCCTTTCGAAGCACTTCATGATGATGGGTGTTAGTGCAACAGGGCGGTAGTCATTGAGACAGGACACAGAAGACTTCTTCGGCACGGGGACGATGGTGGTAGACTTAAAACATGTGGGAACGACGGCGCTGCTCAGAGAGATGTTGAATATGTCGGTGAGAACACCTGCCAGCTGTTCTGCGCATTCTCTGAGCACTCTGCCTGTGATGTTGTCTGGTCCAGCAGCTTTACGTGGGTTGACTCTGCGTAGAGTTTTCCTCACATCAGCCGTGGTGAGACACAGCACCTGGTCATTCGGCGGAGGGATAGTCTTCCTCGGCGTCACGTCGTTCTGCATGTCGAACCGTGCGTAGAAGTTATTCAGCGCATCTGGAAGGGAGCCGTCACTGTCACAGGCAGGTGATGAAGTCCTGTAGTGAGTGATGGCTTGTATACCCTGCCACATGCGCCGTGTGTCACCGCTGTCCCTGAAGTGATTGTGGATTCTCTGGGCGTGTGCGCGCTTCGCCTCTCTGATGGCCCGGGACAGTTTGGCCCTTGCTGTTCTTAGGGCCGCCTTGTCCCCCGCTTTGAAGGCAGAGTCTCTGGTTTTCAGTAGTGCACGCACCTCCGCAGTAATCCACGGTTTCTGGTTGGGTCGTGAGATGATGTTCTTGGAGACAGTGACGTCATCGGTGCACTTGTTGATGTAGCTGGTCACTGATGACGTGTACTCCTCCAAGTCGGTGTAGTCGCCGTAAGTTGCAGCCTCCCTAAACATGTTCCAGTCAGTGTTCTCGAAACAGTCCTGAAGAGCAGAGATGGCTCCTGCTGGCCAGGTTTTCACCTGCTTCAGAACCGGTTTTGAACGCCTGACGAGTGGTCTGTATGCTGGAATTAGCATGACAGAGATGTGGTCTGAGTAGCCGAGGTGGGGGCGGGGCTCTGCCCGATATGCGCCGGGGATGTTTGTGTAAACAAGATCCAGCGTGTTTTCCCCTCTCGTTGCAAAGTCCACATACTGATGGAATTTAGGAAGCACTGACTTGAGATTTGCATGGTTGAAATCTCCAGCAACAATAAACAGTCCATCCGGGTGTGTGTTCTGCAGATTACTGATCTTAGCATACAGTTCCCATAGCGCTTCCTTAGCATTAGCGCTAGGTGGAATGTACACTCCGATAATGAAAACAGTGGTGAATTCCCGTGGTAAATAAAAAGGTCTACATCTAACAGTCACAATCTCCACCAGCGATGAGCAAAAACTAGAAACTAGCACAGAGTTCTTACACCATTTCGTGTTGATGTAGACACACAAACCGCCGCCGCGAGTCTTACCGCACAGAGCTGCGTTTCTGTCGGCGCGAAACGAGGCTAGTCCGTCTAGCTGAATGCCGGTGTCTGGAACTCTGTCGCTGAGCCATGTCTCCGTGAAAACAAACACACAGCAGTCCCTAACCTCACGCTGTGTAGCCTGTTGCAGTCGGATGTAGTCCAGTTTATTTTCCAGGGAGCAGACGTTAGATAAGATGATGGACGGAAAAGCCGGCCGGCTAGGATTTGTTTTTAGCCTAGCACAGACTCCCGCCCGCTTGCCGCGCTTCCGCTTCCTCGCGCACCGCTTGCGATGTCCCCTCCTCCGGCCACGGGCATCAGGCAACGCCGAGGACTGGAGGCCTGGTTCCCGAAGCAAGCCGAGGTCGCGTAGCTTCTCCCGCAGCTCATCTTGAATGAAATATGCCGGTTTATTGAGTTGCAAAAGTTTCTGGCGGTGGTATGTATGAGCACCGTTTGTGCCGGTGTCCATAAACTTTGCAAAATAAAAACGCTACGACACGACATAAACAATGTAGCACCATTTTGGCTCCGGAGTGGCCGCTGCGTGCTACTGCCGCGCCGCCATCTTGGATCTTCATTCAGACACTTGGATCAGGATTATAATGCACCAATACACACAGCAAGACTGGTGACAGAGTGGTTTGATGAACATGAAAGTGAAGTTGAACATCTCCCATGGCCTGCACAGTCACCAGATCTAAATATTATTGAGCCAGTTTGGAGTGTTTTGGAGAAGCAGTGGCTGGGGTGTGGCAACCCACCAATGCCAGGGCTCAAACCCGGATCCTGAGACCCAAGAATCACTATCCTAGAGCCTTAGCCGCCTGAGCCACCGCTTGTATTCTCGTAAAAACAGTCCCACTTGCAGGTAGCTCGAACACATGACTTTAGTTTTATCCAAACTTCCATCTAGAAGCTTTTTGTAGTGAAACTTGCCATTCAGGAAACGTGGTGATGTTTCCTCAGTCATGTTAAATGGATCACACACAGCTGGGTAAACATGCTGCATTTATGGGACGCCATTAGGGTCAAACGTGGTCGTGTGATTAATTTGTGCTTAAAAACTATGAATGCGTTAAATTTTCTAGATTAATCACATGCATTAACACATTACTATTGCCTGCTCTAATCAGTATATATACTGTACATATGCACATGCAACCTTGGTAGATTTTCATTTGATATAAATTGCAGAATGATGAATAAATCTACATGGAGTGTGTGCTCTTCCTTTCCAGTCACTGTATTAGTGCTAATATTACACGGATAAGCTCCCTCAGGTGTCCTCCTTCGCCGAGGCTACACAATAATCCCCCTGCTTTCCCTTTGGTTAATGCGTTATTGATTTCCAATGCAATTCTCATTTCAATTATGGATTTTCTATAGACTTGTTCTTTTATTTATGGATCTTAAATCATGAGCAGAGCTGCCTCTCTCTCTCTCTCTCTCTCTCTCTGCCTGCCCTCAGTCACTGCCATGGCTTGCAATATATCTATTAGACTGCAGCCAGAATACGCGTCGCCCGAGCGGAAGACTGAGCGGAATGGCACATACACGCCTCACTGATTTCCTTTGCAGGCAAGCCATTTCGCTTTTTTAGTTCCCTGGAATTCATTATATACAATACATACCGGCCAAGTCGAGACAGTAGATAATCGAGAGAAGAAAAAAAGTGAATCTCTTCTTTTTAGGGGAATTTCATTAAGATTTTATAGTTTTGCTTTTTTTCTCAACAGTCTGAGGAAAAGGCGGAAAGAATAATGTGCTGAGATGTGTCCGGTTTAATGGCCGTCTGTTTCTCTAACAGTTCACCAGGGTGAAAGCCTGATGCCGCGATACAATCTTAAAACCCCCTGATTGTCCCATCTAATGCTTTTTGTGCTCAAGCTGCCTACAGTGTTCGGCGTCTCTGGGTGTGCAGGGCGATTAGGAAAGAAAAAACCCCCGTAAATATAATTTCCAAAGGTTTCCCGGAGAAAATGAGTAAATCATGTGTGATGTGAAACTCATTAATCTGTTGAAGAATCAATACTGGAGGTGAACAAATTATAAAGTCATTAGCTAACCCACCAGGCGAGGAAAAGTCCCAGCGCTCTGGACGCCTGTGAGCTAATGTAATATATACAAAGGGCGTTCGAGTCAAGCTGGGACTCGTGATACAATTTCTCGCAAGCGAAGGTGTAAAACAGATTAAAACAGAGTACAGTGATGATGATGATGATGATGATGATGATGATGATCTTAGCTGCAGTAAAACGTTTGAAGGGTGCAAACGATTTAAAGAAACCCGCGCGTCCATCGTTCCTGTGAGCATTCGAGGTCTCGAGCGCCTGATTCTTGCAAATCGACAGATATCTCCTCGTTTCCGCAGGAGGATTGATGTTAAGCCATTTCATCGTATTGATCCTTTTTCTCCGTTTTCCTCAGGGATGTGTATTCTGACATGCTTTTCCGCTCACCACAGAGTGTAAACATTGGTTATTTCAGTTACCGTAACCTTCTTGTCGGCTCAAATCCGTTTGGCCTCTCTCCTCTGACCTCTCTCTCATCATTAAAGGCTTTGTGTTCCTGCTCACTGCATTCTGAATAAGCTCTTGACACTGTTCTGGAAAGATCTTAGGAGCACAGCAGTTTCTGAAATACACAGTCCAGCCCATCTGGCATTAACAACAATGCCACAATCAAAGTCACTGAGATTAAGAGTTAATAGGAATATTAAAGGTCTCATATTTTACCGTGTCGTTAATAAGGTACCATAGGTCTCATGAATAACCCTGAGATAATGCAAAATTATTTCAGTCTCCATGTAAATGAGCTCCTGATGAGCCACAACCCACAATAGCTGAGGAACAAGCCGGGGGATGGGATCTTCTTATATGATGTCATAATAGGGGAAAAATTGAGTTGTCTTGTCTAAACCATAGGAAAAAAAAGCAGGACATTTTTTTCCACCAATTTGTTTTGGTTTTTACTTGCAGACCCTGATAAATGACTAAAAAGTGAATTTTGCCCTTTAAAAAAAAACTCTTGAGCTGTGCCTGTATGCTTTTATGTATTTTGTGTTGGCTGATTAGATAATTGCATGAATCATCAGTGGTTGTTCAGTGCCCATTTACAGTAAATGTGAAAACAAGCCTGAATTCCAGACAAATATTTGATAATTAAAAAAAAAAACAATTTTATTAAACAAACAAACAAACAAACAAACAAACAAACAAACAAACAAAATATATATATATATATATAAAATAAAAAAAACAAGCTGCATGAGACAACCATTAAAGTATCCTATATATATATATGTACACACACACACACAAGATCATAATTATTCATGATCTTGTAATTATTCATGTATCTATTACAGTATATTACTTGTATATATTGCTGTGTGCTCAGTGCATATATCTCGATTTCCCTTCCCTGCCTGGAAACTCGCGCATCAATCGCTCTTTCTCTACTGACAGCCTCTCGGTTTCAATACACAGCCAGGCGTTTTCATTACAAAGGATTCAACAGCAGTGACATTTCTAAGGCTCTTTGTCAGCGTCCCCTCGTCACCCCCCGGTACTTCAGTGTCATCAGCACTATAGCGAATGTGTGATCTTGTTACTTGCGAGCGTGATTTCTTGTTTTATGCATTTAATTCGGCATCTAAGCTACGATTAGCCGCTACGCAACTTTGACATGAGTATTTATCTCTTTTTAAGTGTTATAATTGAAATACATACGGTATAATTAAGTTTTCGATTTATTTGTGACAATAATTAGCTCATGATATTAAACTGGTCTCTTGGCTGCTTCTGTGACTTATTTAGTTTGATTAAATTCAATTGTATTTCTATAGTGCTTTTAATAATGATCATTGTTTCAAAGCAGCTTCACAGAATTAAGAAATGTGCAAATAAGTTTAAAAGATGGGAGGAAATATGATTTTCAGTTTGCACCTGGATGGCACGGTGGCTTAGTGGTTAGCACTGTCGCTGAACACCTGAAGGCCTGGGTTCGAGTCCCACCGCGGGGTCGGTGTACATGGAGTTTGCATGCTTGATCGGATTCCTCCAGGTACTCCATGTAACTTTGGCTTATTGGCGTTCCATAGTCCGTAGTGTGTGAATGAGTGTGTGTGTGTCCTGTAATGGATTGGCACCCCTTTCAGGCGCCGCCCCCCCTTAAAGTTAGGCAGAGAAGGATGCTCCTTTAACATGTAATTATTTAACATAATAATTATTTATTTTAATAATGAAATAAAGTCATTTTAGTCACAATATTCTGCTGTATTTCCTAATATAATAAATTTTTTTCTTTAAAAAAAAAAAATCTAAATTGTATTACGTTCATTTGTGTTCGTGTACGTGGGGCGTCTATGTCGCACGTACGTTTTTGAAAAGCATGTGACCTGAGGCTGAGCTCTGATTGGATCTTTTCAAATCATCCTCCGGGCGCAGCTCTGTGCGCCCAGAACCCTCCCACTTTTGTTCTTAGCGAATCATATTGTTGTTTCAATATTTGGGCTCATGTGATTGGACCATTCTCAACGAGTCATCCAGCGAGTCCATATGGAGAGCGGAGCTGCTGACTGGATGCGATGTGAGTCAGGCCTTTATTTTATACTAGTAGTAATGATGCGCAATCACCTGATTAATGCCTATTTACAGGCGAGTATTAAAAGTTTTATTTAAATTTTGTTTGCACCCCCCCTAAAAATTTTTGCACCAGCCGCCACTGTTCGGGGCGTAGCCTGCCCTAAGTCCTACCTCATGCGCCAAGTTTTCTGGGAGAGTTTATCCTAGGCTCCACGCTCCCCATGGCCCTGTATACAAGATAAAGCGGTATACACGATAAGTATGTGAGTTCGTCCCTGGTGAGCAAGCCGTGCAAGGCGGTGGCGAGGGAAAACTCCCTGAGCTAGCAATAGGAAGAAACCCTGAGAAGGACCTGACTCAACAGGGAACACATCGTCATTTGGGTAAGAGCAGATAGATATAGATGGGATTGATCTGCAGTCATGCTGAGTGCTACAGTATGAGGCCGAAAGTTCAGTATAACTAAAGACATGTTTAAGTTAATATGAAGTCCACTTTTGTTGTTGGAGGCTCAGGAACAAAACTGCTTGAGGGAATTTCAGTCCTAAACCACTGCGTGACTGAGTGACTGCATTCACAATCACAAGCCAACAGAGAAAAACTGCCTGCATCAGCTGAGTCCAAATTCCAAGTTGACCGCATGGGACCATCGAGCCAGAGGCAGCGCACCAGGATGAGTCAGACAGGTACTGTCTGATCCTGTCGGGATCACTGGCAGCCCAGGAGTACCATGGGTAGGTTGAGAGAGAGTGAGAGAAAGAACAGTCAGGTATACTCACAGTCTCATAATTTATAAGGTGAATGAATATTTAGTGCAGAGTGCAAGCAGGGACTCTAACTATGACAGCATGAGCATAGGGAGAGCCAGAAGGAACCACACACATGAGGAGTCCCTGGGATGTGAAGCCGCTAATCGCTCCACTGTGAATTAACCTGAGTGATCAATGAGAGTGGGGAAGACAGCATCTAAACATGCCAGGTCACCATAATACTCTACGTCCATGAATCGCCCAGATCTGCTCCTTCACCTAAGGCAGGTCTATTCACAAAAGGCCTGGCTAAATAAATAAGCTTTCAGCCTAGACGTAAATACTGAGACTTATTAACGCTTTAGTCAGTCACCAATTTTTGGTGGACAGTCGGTATTGCCTCATATTCATTCCAGTTTTAATTACTGATTTAAGGGTCTTCAACAGGACGCTCAGAGTTTCTGATATTTGATTTTTACTTAAAAATACCAGATTCCTAATTTGTGATTTGCTTCCTTAAAATATGCTCTGCAACAATGAAATCACTGGTTTTACTCATTGTTTATACCACTTTATCCTGTATACAGGATCACGTGGGGCCTGGGACCTATCCCAGGAGACTTAGGGCACGAGGCGAGGGTACATCCTGGACAGGGTGCCAAACCATTCCACATACTTTACATGCTCATTCACACACTGCGGGCAGTTTCGGAAGCCTAATCTGCATGTCTTTGGACTGTGGGAGGAAACCGGAGCACCCAGAGGAAACCCACTAAGTACGGGGAGATCATGCAAACTTCAGGGAATCGAACCCAGACTATGGAGGTGCAAGGAGACAGTATGAACCACTAAGCCTTCGTGCCATCTGGTTTACATTAAACACGGATAAGATCAGGAATAAATCTCTTAGAGAAGTGTCTCGAACAACAGCAAACATCAAGGGAGTCAATGAATTAAACCATGTTTACTTAACCATGTTTTACCTCTGAATCCCATGCTGAAGTTAGATTGACAGATGTTCTTCATTAAGTGTGATTTTATGGAGTCTAATATTATTCCACTCATAATCAGAGTATTAGCCTGTTCAGGATAGAACAGTCTGATACGATAAGGGCCCAGTCCAGATGAGAGGAGGTGGAGTGGAAACCTTCGGCAATTCATTCAACGGGTAAACATTAGCCATGCAAACACATGATCTGATCGTTTCTCTCTGGTTGGAATGAATATGTCGTTTCTGAGCATGTTTGCCGAACATGGTGGTTACATAAGTGATGTGA
Organism: Clarias magur; assembly: GCA_013621035.1. NCBI lineage: Eukaryota > Metazoa > Chordata > Actinopteri > Siluriformes > Clariidae > Clarias > Clarias magur. The sequence continues at coordinate 122,682 of QNUK01000854.1, read as the reverse complement.
TGAGTTTCCACGAACATTGCTTCTGCCGCTGATCAGTAAACTCTGTGAGAACAACTCTCTCACAGCTGTCTTATAGTTCAGACTTTCATCTACTGGATTTCTGAGGATCCCTGAGGATCGCTGGCTGGCTCGCCGTTTCGCACATAGTACATCATCTAACCAATATTAGATTTTAAATTCTGAATTCTTGTAACCAATCATAATGCAGGACATGGCAAAAGACATGAAACCTAACTTAACCTCAAATGCTGGAGAAAAACGTCTTCTTCAATTATATTTCCATCAGATTAAAGATTTACAGTGAAAAGAAGCAATTTGCATGTCCGTGGAGGCCGTTTGAATGCAGTGAACAGACTGCTGTGTTCAAGAAACAGTCTGAGATGATTTTAGCTTCGTGACACTCTTCATGCCTGACTGCTTAAATGCTTGGCTGATTATATATTTGTCCAAAAGAGCAGTTGAACAGGTGTACCTAATGAAGTGGCCGGTGAGTGTAAGTGTATAATCGTTGACACGGTAGACACGTTTCCAGTATATCACTACCATGATAAGTTGCATAGGATCAAAAAGAAAAATGTCACTACAGACAAAGAAAGCGCGAGTACAAACAGAACTGCAAATGACTGCAATTATTATTGCTTTTTGCATTATGGTAGAATATAAGTTCCTACTTTTAAATGGCTTTTTGTTAAATTGGAGCAGCAATTGTACTGTATACCGATCCTCAATGAAAATGCATTTTAGTTCGAATTAGCATTTGAATTCATCGAACTTAAATTTTGGTAAAAAAAAAAAAACAGATATATATATATATTTTTTGTATTTATTGCGAACATGTGTATATTCAGTTGCACACACTGACTCCAAAGACGTGAGTTATCATGATATCAGTAATCGGGTGCGAATACTAATGCAATCACAACTTTTTTCCATTTTTTTAGCGAATAATTTACAGATAGGCGGCACGGTGGTGTAGTGGTTAGCGCTGCCGTCGTGCATTCCCGACCAGGCCCGATTCCCGTCTCTGTGTGCATGGAGTTTGCATGTTCTCCCCGTGCTTGGTTGGTTTCCTCCGGGTGCTCCGGTTTTCTCCCACAGTCCAAAGATATGCAGATTAGGCTAATTGCCGTTCCCAAATTGCCCATAGTGTGTGAATGAGTGTCTGACTGAGTGTATGTCTTTGTGCCCTGTAATGGATTGGCACCCTGTCCAGGGTGTGCCCCGCCTTGTGCCCTAAGTCTCCTAGGATAGGCTCCAGGCCACCCGTGACCCTGAATGCAGGATATAGCGGTATAGACAATGAGTGAGAATTTACCGATGTATTTTTGCTATAATATCTGACTTGTGCATTCCAGGTATATAATACCAGTTTCAGTTTCAGGTTGTAACAAGAGTAGGAAAGTTAAAGGGGGGTGAATACTTATGCCAGGTACAGTACCTATGCGTTATGAGGTGCACTATATAAGGTGTAACATCGGTCAGTGTTGGCAGTACGGAGTTGATTCGTGGCTCCGTGGTCCGGCTCCATTGCACTTGTCTAACCAGCAGGCGACACCTCCGCTCATCACTAATACCACCGTCTCATCATCTCTGACATATTTCCATTTGTTTCACCGTCCTGCCTGCATGAGCTGCTTTCTGCACTCGGACATGTTGTTTAATGCAGCTGTCAAGATCTGCCTGTTTCATTTTTAGGTCAAGTGAGGATCTCTCATTTCCCATGACACCATTAGCCATTTCCTGCTTCTCGTCCTGCTTGGTGTTGTGTCATTGTCTTCCGCCATGTGAATCACAGTGCGATACGTTCTTGGAAACTTTCTTCCACTTCATCTGCAAAATGGTGTAACACAGCAGAGCTTCCGTGTAAAACCATAGATTTGTCAGGAGTCTACGTTCAGTTCAGTATCTCAACATGATAGCCGTTAGTCATTATTATTATTATTATTATTATTATTATTATGATTATAGCAGCAGCTCTAACAGTATTACTGACTATTTTTCATTTGTATCGGAACAACTTAACCCTGTGATGTATTCCACATAGTAGTCTAAGGCTAATAACCAGGTTTAAAATGAATAAGTAAAGCATTATTTAGCAAATGCACTCACTGGCCATTTCATTAGGTACACCTTTCTAAGGTGGAAGTGTGGGACCCTTATTGTCTTAAGAACTGATTTAATTATTTATGGCATAGATCCAACACAGCGCTGAAAACATTCCTTAGAGATGTTGGTCCATATTGACATGATAGTATTATGTAGTTGCTGCTGTTTTTGTTTTTTTTGGTCTGCACATCCATGGTGTGAGTCTCCCGTTCCATCCTATCCCAAAGGTGTGAGATCTGGTGACTGTTGAGGCCATTTGAGTGCAGTGAACTCATTGTTATGTTCATGTAACCAGTCTGAGATGGACACAGTCAGCGACAATATTTATTTATTTAAATCATGCTCAGTTGGTACTAAGGGGCCGAAAGTGAGCCACGAAAATGTCTTTCTTCCTGATTCGGTTTGAACTTCTGCAGAACGTCTTGACCATGTCTTCATGTTTCATGAGTTGCTGCCATATGATTGGCCGATTAGATAGTTGATAAAGAACAGTTGAACACGTGTGCCCAATGAAGTGTATCCTGTATTCCTAAAACAAGGAAATGCTAAAAGGGTCCACTCAAGCACGAGGCTGACGCAATTACAGGACAATTCCTGGTGCGGTTGCAGGCTAGCTCCCGGATAAATCTTTGCTTCAGGAAAATACAAAATGCATAATTTATAATTGCTACACACACCAGCCAAGAGGGCAGTGTCACAGTCTGAGGGCAAAAAGGTAGAACCACCATCTCGACTCTTGATTTATATTTTTGTACTGTCTAATTCTAAGAACTATTGTATTAATCTCAATGCCTCTTGTTTCTTCAGAGAACAATAGGAACATTAGAGCTTTTAAACTGCATAAAGTAAAATTTTATGGGCTATTAACCCGTTAGAAATTTACGGATTAATGATACAAATATATATACAGTGGAACCTTGGACTGCGAGTTCCGCAAGACGAGCAAAGATTTTTAATACATTTTGACTTGAAAAACGAGCATGTCTTAGTTTACGAGTGCCGAGTTTTTTGACACACTCTCTCGCCTTTACACCGCCCCTCCCCGGCTTCACACAGACACACACACACTCTCCGCTACACAGAAACTCTGCTTTGTCGCGGTTCTTTTCAAAGGTAAGGTGCTGGTTCATTTTTGTTTTGTTTTTTACTTTACAGCAGTGATTCCGTTAGTCTGCGCTCAGCGAGTGTTTCAGTTGCATGCGTTTGTTGTTGACTTAAAAACGAGGTGGGGGGAGGGAGGAGGAGTTTTACTGTGTAAGACGATGCAAGGGAAGGGGCTAATTCCACACACACACACACACACACACACACACACACACACACAAACACACGGCGCCTGCACTTATCTGTTGGGATTTATTTTAACTTTTTTTAAAGTTAAAGTGCAGGTTAATTTGTTTTATTTTTACTTTATATATTGTATTAATTATTTTTCTGTATTATTTTTTTTGGGCTGTGGAACGAATTATTTGAGTTTTCATTATTTCTTATGGGAAGATTTGATTTGGTTTACGAGTGTTTTGGACTACGAGCCTGCTCCCGGAACGAAATATGCTCGTAATCCAAGGTTTCACTGTATATACATTATAAATAGTCAAACCAGGACTAAGTGTTCCCTTAAATTTTTGAGCAATATATATAAAACGTACACATGCTCACTACCAAACACAGTTTGAAATAAATGGATGGAGATGAATAGCGGATCAAACAAAAACGTCCAGATAGAGCTTTATAAATATGGACGAATTTGTGTGTCATTCGGTGAACTGCACTTTGTGTGTATTTGAATGAACACATACCTTGTGCATGTCAGGAGGTTGCTGTCATGCTCCTGTATCTGTATCATTAGATAAGATTAAAACCACCTGTTTTATACTGTATAAGACCTGCTGTTTTAAGGTTGCTCTGACCCAGTCGTCTAGCCGTCACAATTTGGCCCTTCTCAAAGTCGATCCCCACTGTATGCTTACACATTTTTTTTCACTGTTCACTTGCTGTCTAATATCATATTCCACCCCTTGACAGTTCTCACTGTAACAAGATAATCAATGTCATTCATGTGACATGTCAGTGTTTTTTAACCCTATCGCCGATCTGTTTATTCCTTTGTGGGCATGAACCTGACAGCTAGCGTACACGTTGAAAAAGTAACCCGACTGAATTATTCATTGTGGATCTTGTGTGATGCTGAGTTTGACATTTTCCTCCATTCCTTCAGAGGCACTTCTCACCCACTGCATGTCACACGGTTACACTGCATTCACACCGCATCTGATTTCTTTCACCTTCACGGCTCTCAGGTTGCGCGTGTGATACTACGGCTACAGAACATAAATTTATATTAAAATGAGCACGTTCCATGCGACTAATTAGAATTTTTGTATTGCTTTAAAAAAAAGACATCTTACGTACTTTGTGTACAATTCGGATGCATTATTCTGGATGGGAATGCTTTGAGTGTATTTGACTAGCTCATATACAGTAGGTGTCCATTCTATTTCAGTTCAATTAAATTTTTATGTGTATAGCTCTTTTAATAATAGACATTTTTGGAAAGCACCTTTACAGGAATGAAAAAGGAAAAAAGTATCAATTGTAACTATTTATCCCTGAGAAGCCAGTCAGGGCAAATGTGATAAGGAAAAACTCCTTGAGATGACAAGAGGAAGAAACCTCTAAAAAGGGATCCCATCCTCCTTAGGGTGAGACCAGAGAGTACGACCAAGTTTAAAATTTCAGTTTATCTCAAGATGCAGGTCGACACTTTCACAACCTCATGGATTACTGACTGTTTGACAGACAGACCACAATTTGTGAGGCTGCGTGTCTGAACAAGTGGTCAGCAGCACAGGAGCACCTCAGGGAACAGTCCTCTCACCATTCTCATTGAATGTGGCCAAGAACAAGGAGATGGTTGTGGACCTCAGAAGGACCAGGACTACACCAAACGCAGTCTACAGTCTGGGTAATGAGGTGGAGAACTACAGATACCTTGGAGTTCATCTCATCAACATACTGGACTGGAAACGCAGCAGAGATGCGGTCTACAGAATAGGACAGAGCAGACTCCACTTTTTGAGACCTTTAATATCTACAGCAAAATTTCGTAGATCTTTTACTAGTCTGTATCATCAGATCAGAAACAACACATCAGGACATTAGGAAAATTAGCAAGCTAATCAAGAAGGCTATCTCAATCCTCGGGACTCCCCTGGAGTGCTTGGTGTTGGTACAGTAAACTGTTGAGCGTCATGGAGAACCCCTCCACAAACTATTGGCTAAACAGCGGAGCACTTTCAGCAAGAGAATACTTCAGCACTGCTTTGACAATGAACGCTACAGGCAGTCTTTTCTACCGGCGGCAATTAAACTTTACAATATCTCTGCTCTGTGTCAGGAGCTCCTTCTCTCACATTATTATAAATAGGTGTAGGATGTATCATATACATCCTGTTCTGTTCTGTATTTATTAACCAAACTGTAAAGAAAAGTTTCATGTACGTAGAAACATTCATTCATTTTCTATACCGCGTATCCTGTACCGTGTTGTGGAAGGCCTGGAGGCTGTCTCAGGAGTCTTCAGGCATGAGACAGGGAATACCCCGGACAGAGTTCCAATTCCATGCAGAGCATACAGACACATAAATAGGTGTATTTACACAATTTACACAATGCAGGCAATTTGGGAATGACAATTAGTACCCAGAGGAAAAAACGTGTGCACTGGTGGCTCAGTGGTAGGTATTTTGCCTGCCATGCGGAGGGCCGGGTTCGATTCCCAGCAACTGGATGCAGTGCCGTTCCCAAACCCGGATAAAATGGGTGAATTGCATCAGGAAGGGCATCCGACGTAAAAACCTGTGCCAAGCTTGTACGAGCGGACCGGAGGGTCCGCTGTAGCGACCCCTTGCCGGGAGCAGCCGAAAGACAATGTGAAAGAAAGCCATGTGGAACTGCAGACGGGACTTCTCATGGTTTTCTTTCAACAATCGCTTTCTTCTTGCCACCCTTCCATAACGGCCAGGTTTGTGGAGTGCACAACTAATACGTACAGGTAGTTGTCCTGTGGACCTCCTGAGCTGTCAATCTCTGCAGCTTCTCTAAAGTGACCATGTGCCTCTCGGATGCTTCTCCGATTAATGCTCTTCTTGGCCGGCCTGTCAGTTTAGGTGGACGGCCATGGCTTGGTAGGTTTGCAGTTCTGCCGCGCTCTTTCCATTTTCGGATGATGGATTGCACCGCGCTCCGGGAGCTCTGTCGAAGCTTGGGATATATTGGGATATATATTTTTATAACCTAAAACTGCTTTAATCTTATCCGCGACTTTATCCCTGATAGTCTGGTGTGTTCCGTGGGCTTCATGATGCTGTTTGTACACTAATGTTCTTTAACAAACCACTGAGGGCTTCACAGAACAGCTGTATTTATACTGAGATGAAATTACACACAGCTGGACTCTGTTTACTAATTAGGCCGTTGGTTCCACTAGAATTTAAGTTAAGGGTTTCAGAGTAAAAAAAATCCATCAAAGTGGAAAAGCAGGAAAATAACCCTGTGGCCACTAAACTGCGCATCCTAACCATATTTCAACGTTATATTTCAGTGAAACGCTCCAGATGCGCATGAATCAGCAGGTACTGTATGTGCCAAACTGACAGGCGAACCGAGGGTGGTGAGGATGAGCTCCCTGTCAGCACACTAGAGCAGGATAAAAACGGGAATCATTTGAGAAAAGCTAAAAAGAAACAGACAGCAAGTTTGAGGCAGACTTGCCTAGAGAATGGAAAGTGAATTTGGAAGAAACTAACTGAACTTGTAAATGTAATTATGCATCTATTTCCTGAATAACTGAATAAAACGAGTTTAAATGATCTGAATTAAGCTGAAAGAGCTACAGTACCTGGGTTATGGCGCATTTCATGAGATGAAAAGTTCTGATCTGTTGATTTATTAGCACCGGTTTAAACGGATACCTAGTTTCCGTCACCTTCCCGATAATTGCTCTCTGGAGTGAGGAAATGCTGATAAGCTCGTTAACGTCAGACCAGTGTTTCGACACACTTGAGAAAACCTGTTCAGCGCAAGAGTCTGAACCGTTTCAATGTACAGATAACATTAGAACGCGCGTTCAGGTGTGGATTTAATTCAACTACGCAACTTATCTTAGCGTATGTAGTAAATTAAAAAAGGTAAGAGTGTACAACGGGTAAAATCCACCCTGACATCCTCCAGCTCCAGCTGTTCAGGCTGCTCAGATTGACAGAATTGCAAATGGCAGAGTAGATTACCTTTGGGAGATTAGCGCAAAAAGACACTCACTCGCGCCTACTGGAAGCCAATGAGATCATGTGCACAGTACAGTATGTGCGTCTGTGTGTGTGTCTGAGCTGTCAGAAGTAATTTCACTGTTTGAATACTTTTGGATTTTCATTATGTGTGCATGTGCACCCAACAGGAAGGACCCAAAATGTCCAATGTCTCTCTCTGACCAGACTTTAAATAAATGCATGTGAGGAGTGTTAATATTTCCCTAGAATTTTATTTATCCAGGGTTTAATTATAAAAACGAATAGCTCCATAAACATGAGTGACACTGTACTGTATGTGACTGATTGACATGTGAGCAAATGAAACCAGGGTGCAAATATTTTGTCTTGCACTCAAAGTCCCATCCTGATGAGGAAATTCATGCAGGTTACGGTACATCAAGCACCGGTAGTTCATCATCAGAAAATGAGGTCGAAATGGTGAGGGCAAAAAAAACAACAACAACAACAACAACAACAACAACAAAACCCCAAACAAACATCACAAATTGTAGAAAACAAACCTTTTGGACTAAGGTGAGCATGATAAGACTGTGTGAAATAAAAACAGGGTAGCAAAACTATCACAAGGCAGAGGAGGAGAAAGGAGTAAGGAGTGACAACAACTGGAACTATATACCTGCCGTTTCAAATGGGTCAAATTATTGTTCTGCATCAAGCAAAGAAAGCAACTAAGGAGAATTAAAATGGCGGTCATTGGGTTAAGAACTGTCGTCTACATCCAAGTAAGAAGGGAAGTGATGCACCCATCATGCACAGTCTCCACTGTACAGTACAAGCCTTATGATCTGGAGTTGCTTCAGTCGCTCAGCAATGTTATGTTGCAAAAAAAAAATTTAAAAAATGAAATCAGCCGACGACTTGAATCTACTGAATGACCAGGATATCACATGCACATGTATGGAGTTTTTCTTCCCTAATGGCACGGGACATATTCCAGGACAATGCACATCCTGATCAATTTATGTGTGAAAAAGCCTATGAATTTATGTGTGAAAAAGCGCTAAAAAGAAAAGACAAAGAATCTAGAAATTCAGCTGGGTAGAATAGATCAGCGAAACAGCATGTGCTGGTATTTAATAAAGCAGCACATTAATGCACATTTGCCCCAAAAATGCATCATGATTAAATCCATTCCTGTTAATAACCCAGAGGTTCTAGCGGATCTGTCTGCATTAAGTCTTAGTTCTGTCTTTTATCACTATCTACATTAGTTAACAGCCTTTACCTGTTTTTTTTTCTTCTTATTTTTCTTCTTCTTCCCCATTTTGTGTCCAGAAATTGCATTCTGTGTAACGTCATCTGTTGCCATGGCGAATAACGTCTTGCGATATTCTGCTGGGGAACGTTTTCACACCTGCGAGACATTTGCATTTCTCACCTCGCTGACACACTGCTGAGAAAGCGCCTCTCGTATTTAGAGCCTTTCGAGCCTGTTCGCTTTTAGGTGTTGATTCTTTTACTAACACGAACTTCTGTTGGCTGCCTTTATGGCATGATGTCATGCGTGCCAACATACTGTAGCTACAGCGTTCAGGTTCCACCGCAGCTCTCTGCACTCTGGACCTGTCGGACATTAGTTATACCATCCACAGTAATATATATATTTTTTTCTAAACTGACAGTTGATTATTATGATGTTCAGGAAAATGCATTTGGGATTCCAAACAAAAGCGATTTCTTCGCATGAAACTAAGGAAAACATTGATAGACTCGACTCTTGCTCAGCATGTTGGACATTTCTGAACCGTGCACGTATTTTGTGGCTTCCTGTAAATAAAGACTGTAGACGAAAATAAGTTGTAAAGGCAACCACCGTTTGAAATAAAATCAAATGGAATACAGACGTGCCTAAAGGCTACATATATTAATCATCACGGCATTAATCATTGATAACGCCTCAGCAGGAAGGCGCACTCATTTGTGCGAGACACAAAAGCGCGAAAGGCGGATACATTTTCCCGTTCCGTCCCTCGAGGAAATGCAAAGCTGTCACGGGGGAACCTGAATAAATTTCGGCAGAACATTTTGAAACTTTTACTCCAAAGAATATTTCCCCAACCTGTCCCTCCGTTCAGGTCGGTGTAAACAGAGAGGGTTTACCATGTAATGACATTTTAAACCGTCCTTTAAGTCAGACCTTTAAATGATGTTAACATTGACGAGGTCATGATGTGATGTCCAGGCTGTCAAACTGCATCCTTACCAGCAGTAGGACAAAAGCCAAGACACTGGCAGACACTGATACTGTACATGTGATTGCTCTAGACGGCTCAGTAAGCATCGATATCAGACCCAAATATTGATTCTATTGTCTCTATAGATTGAGTGATTTTGAAGGCTCTATTTAATGTGGCTTGAAAGAGAAAGGAGCATAAATGGTTTTGTAAAACGAATTATAGAGACCGCTGAGAGATCAACTGAATAACATTGATTATCTCATTATAATGGCACCTCTCATGGGTTGCAGCAAATGAACAGCGTATTGATGCGTTAGAAACAGGAAGAATGGGGAAGTGCAAGAAAAAGGCCGAATCGCATTGGCTGGCTCAGTGGTTAAGCCTTGGACTACTGATCAGAAGGTCCTAGGTTCAAACCCCATCATCACCAAGCTGCTATTGTTTGGTCGTTAACCCTCAGCTGCTTAGATGTACTGTATAAGGAGATAAAAATGTATGTTATCTGCCAAAGGATGGCTAGATGACTGGGCAAGAGCAACTCCAAAATAGCAGGTCTTGAGGGGTGTTACTGATATGCAGTGGTAAGAGCCTATGTACCATACGTGGTCAAATGGAGGACAACCAGTGAGCCAGCAATATAGGTCATGTGCACCCAAACCTCATTGATTTACATCACATGGAAGGCTGGGTACATCTGCATCGCTTTCCTGGTGACACCAGAATGCACTACGGAAAAAAGCCTCAAGTGTGTATTGTCCTGGGAAATGTTCTGATTTCAAACCTTAACCATTCATGCAGATACTGACTATGACTTACACACACTGTAGTGCCTACCTAAAGACTGACTGTTGCAGACCAACTGCACCCCATCATGGTAACAGTACTTCATAATGTCAGTGGCCTCTTTCAGCAGGATCATCTGACACACTGGAAACCTTGTTGGTTATGAGGAACATGACAGAGAGATCAGGGTGTTGACTTGGCCTGCAAAGTCCTCGGATCTTAATCCAATCATGCAGCTACAGTATGGGATGTGCTTGACGAACAAGTCCTGCGTATCCATGGAGACCCTACAGGACTTAAAGTCTTGGTGCCAGATACTCTGTGCTTGATGTTGTCTGAGCTCCCGGCACATTAGATTGAAAGAATCTGCTAATTAACATTCTGAAATTAAGTGGATGGGATAGAGCGAGCAGGGAAAAGACTAAAATGATCAGTCCAAGAATGGAGGACACAATATTAGGCAGGTAGCTTTAATGAGACATTATGTCCTTCCTTGGACCACTTTTGCTAGGTCCGGGAATATCCCAGAAGAGTTCACTCAAATCCTTACGTCTCCTCATTTTTCCGCTTTCCACACACCAACAACAGGCACAAAAGGTTCCCTTGGTGCCTAATATATCCCACCCACTTCCAGGTGCCATTGTAATGAGATATTGTAACTGTAGCTCCTGTGACAGAGGGCGAACCGCGATGGCTAGACGACTGGGAAAGAGCAAAGTCAAAACGGCAGCTCTTGTGGGATCTTCTCAGTGTGCAGATGTCAGGACATACCAAAAGTGGCCCAAGGAAGGAAAACTGTTGTCTTGGCGACAGGCTCATGGGCAGCCAGGGCTTATTGATGGTGCATGTGGGGACTGAAGGCTGGCCTGTGTAGACCGAGCCAACAGAGGAGCTAGCGTATGTACTGTAACTTAAGAAAATTGCTAGAAAGCTCAATACTGGTTACAATTGACAGGTGTCATCAGAACACACAGTGTAGCTCTGTTCTGAGGGCAAAATGGGGACCTACTCAATATCGGGCAGCCATAATGTGAGGGCCGTTGTATATATATATATATATATTCACTGTATACACATACTATGTAGACACTGTAGCAATAACATCAGCAATGTTGGCTGTTTCGATTGTATATTTCTATTGTGGGTGGAACCTGAGGATGGGAAATGGTGGATGGAGAACTACAAGTGCTGGGGTGAGTGACTAATGGGGCTGGGATGAATAACGCGAGGGAGAGATTGAGGGTGATGAGATGTATCAAGAGTGATGGTGTGTGAAAGGGAGAAGGTTGGAACGAATAGGGAAAAAGGTTGGAGATGAATGAGGGAAGGTGTTGAGACGAGTACAGTAAATAGAAATGGGATTAATGACCGGGAGCTGGAATGGATCAGGAATGGATAGGAGAGGGGGGGGGGGGATGAGGAGGATAGAGATGGAAAGGTGATCATAGGGAGCAAGAAAAAGGGCAGGAAGATATGCTTCTGTCTGTCTGTCTGTCTGTCTGGTATCCTGAGGTAGCATCTGTGTGTTTTACAGAGAGAACATCTGTGGACAAAGATAGATAGGACAAAGCCTAAAGCCCTGTCTGGGTTGGATTAGATTTATCTGGGGAGGCGGGGCAGTGTACTGTAGTCATTTATTTGCCATGTACAGAATGTCTCAGATTGTTGCCACATCAAAAAAGTGTCGCGGCGTACAGTACGTGTCTGGAAAGATTCTCAGCACCCAGAATACACGATTTAACTAATTGACTAATTAACAGCCTTTTATTAATTGAAGTGGGTGTGGCAAAGCAATGTGATGAAATCGTCATGATACAGAGAGGAAAAACCTGCTATAGAGAAGAACAAAGTATGACATGAGATAAATGGCAGGTGTTAGTTTCTGTCTCTTGGATCTATAACTGAAAGATCTAATGTACCTGCTATTGTTCGACGTGGCCTCGCTGTGTGCCATCTGCACCCTCCTGGTATGAAGCCAAGCTCATTTGATCTAGCACATACAACGCAAGCGATTCATTTCGATCTTGAGGTTTTTATGACTTCCAGTATTTTTCAATGAAATTTCACTTTTATTTTAGCCCGGCGCTGACTTCTGAAAGCGTTCTGAAACTGAAAGGAACTACAGTACGTTGATCTGTAATTGATGTAGAAATTTTCAGGTTGTAAGAGGATAAAAAAAAAAAAAATCCAAAGAGTACACAGAGAATAGAAAGTGTAAAAGGTTCCTGGGAATAATATCGGGACGTGCAGGTAAGACATTATTTGGAAATGATTTATTTGGTGTTTACCCACCATTAGATGATTACGTTTATCCTGGTGAAATGCATGCTGGGAATAAAAACAAAACACATTTTAATGAATTCTATTACCGCGCAAGTGAGTCAACACTGACAGCTGTTAGCCATAATGCTCTTTCATTTCCTGAAAAAGAAAATAACATTACGTCCCCATGTTGGCCGGAAAACGCGAGGAGATTAGATCGGGCACGGCGTCTTTTGCAGGGCACCGAGATCTCTCATTACCGAACCTGCCCTTTTCAGAGCCCCAGAGCTAACGTGCTAACATAAGTGCTAATGAGACATCACAGGGACATGCTGCTGTGACAACCAGCTGAGCCCAGGGCCTAGTGTTCCCTATTCAATTAATCAAAGCGAAATGTATTCAATGGCTCAGCAATGTGTGGCAGCTCTGATTCTAACAGCACACTGTGTTCCTGATCACAAGTCTGATCACAAAGTCTGATCATAATTCTGATCAAGCCTCAAATGCATCAAGCTCAGCAACCAGCGACTGCGACTCCTTAAAATATCTTTACTAGAAAACAAACAAACAAACAAACAAACAAACAAACAAACAAACAAACAAACAAACAGAGGGCAACCAGCTTCATTATATGAAATTAATTTTAACTGCAAAAAATGACTAATACCAACATTGTCCCACTGTCTGTAACAACGATGCCGTGTATGTAAACCGGCAAAGAAGCTGAAAAATAAGAATCATAAGAAAAAAGAATCATTCAAATGTTATAAAAATCAAGATATTGGTATCAATTCTAAAAGATTCTGCAAGAACACCACAGCCTAGGTGTAAATTTTGTATCAGTAATAGTGTTGATTGAATTTTGTTTAAAATAAAAAATATACCTCAACTCATGCTGATGTTGTTGAAGTGAGTCACTTCCAACAACGTGGAACAAGGAAAAAGGGTTGAATTAGGTTTATTACACATACAGTAGCTATTTTAATGACAAAAATTGTTACGGATTATTAAAAGAATAAAATAATTAAAAAAAAAAAGTTTTAGTTTTCAGCATCCTCAGCCTCACTTCGCTATCATTTTCACTTCTGTAGTTTTATCATGGTACACGAATGCACTGTATATGATCCAGTCAGAAATCAAGCAACAGCATGTACAGTCCAGTACGTCTGTGCTTCCATAAGATGCTGATGGAGTTCACAAATCCCACTTGTTAGAACGGGACAAAGCAGAAATAACCACGCATGCCGAACCCAACAGCTTCCTACACACAATGTGTGTACAGTATCTCATGTCTCTTGTTCACGCTTCTCCTGAGTATTGTAGCATTATATTGGGTGAATTGGCGTTTAATTGCTGTAGTGTATGTGTGCCCTGCGATGGATTAGCACCCTGTTGAGGGTGTGCCCTGCCTCGTGCCCTAAGTCTCCTAGGACAGGCTCAAGGCCCCTGTGACCCTGTACGGTAAAAGCGGTATAGACGATGAATGAACGAATGAATATATTGATGAATGAACTGCATGATGGATCCCAAATGAAACTAAACAAGTGCAATTTTTTTAGCAAGTAAATGTTTTGTTATAAACAACATTTATTCATAATAATTTGCTAATGAGTGAAAGCCAGTCCTGTGTCATGCCAACAGTAAAGACCACCATGAATGGTGTTGCTTCTCAGCCAAGGGAGTGGGCTCACACACAATTTTGCCTAAGAACACAGCCATGGATAAAGAGTGGAGCAAAAACATCGTCCGAGGGCAACCGCTCCCAACCATCCAAGAAGAGTTTGGTGATGAACAATGCCTTTTCCAGCATGATGGAGCACCTTGCAGTAAGGCAAAAGTGATAACTAAGTGCCTCAGGGCACTAAATATCGATATTTCGTGTCCATGGCCAGGAAACTCCCCAACCCTTAATTTAATTCAATTCAATTCAATTTTATTTGTAAAGCGCTTTGAACAGTTGTCATTGTCGCAACTCAGCTTCACACGATCAAAAGAATTATGGGAGTTTGTATGAAATGTGAATGTGTATGAATCAAAATGACGAGATTGTCCCTGATGAGCGAGCCGAGGACGAGGGCGACTGTGACGAGGAAAAACTCCCTGAGATGGTAATGGGAGGAAACCTTGAGAGGAACCAGAGTCAACAGGGAACCCATCCTCATCTGGATGAAACAGATAACAGGGAGGATCTGCATCATACTGTGTGTTAGGAGGCTGGAAGTTCAGTATAAGTTAATATGGAGTCCAGTTCATTATTGGAGGCTCAGATAGACTGTAGGAAATTCCTGAACTATCGAGGGACTGCAGGCGCGAGAACTTGTGGTCAATCCTCACGAGGCAGACGGACAAACCACAAAGCAAAAAAAAATAAAAAAATAGGGACAACACTGAAAATACTGACTCTTTGCATAAACTTAATGTAAGTTTAAATAAAATCTTTTGACGCTTATGAAATGCTTGTAATTATGCTTCAGTGCACCATAGTAACATCTGACACAAAGATCTAAAAACACTGAAGCGGCGGAATTTGTGAAAATGTGCATAGATTTGGGTCACTCTTAAACACGTTTGGCCCCGGCTGTAACATTGTATGAATTCTATTTACAATTTAGATTTCTTTCATTATTTTATCTCACTTAAAAAAAGCCTCACTTTAGCAAAACAAGGGAAATGCAATAGATGTACAGTGGAGATAAAGCTGGGGAAGGTTATGCAATATTAGCCTAGATTGGTACATACAGCAATGCTATTCATAAATCTTATATTGCCCTAATTTTACTCGAAATGTATAAGGTAATGTTTGTGTTTTTAAATATCAACAAATAAATATACCCGTCTGTTGTGCTGCTCAGGTTTGGATTGCACAGTCGATACACTAAACCATATGTATGACTAAACCATACATAAAGCATTTCGAAGAAAGGTTGATTACAGCAGTCTCTCTCTCTCTCTCTCTCTGTTCCTTGTGCTCTCGTCCAGCACTTTCTCTCTCTTACGCAGACAGTAATGAGAGTTGATTCGTTGGTCGTGACCTTTTACTCGCTAAATGAAGAGGAAGTGCAGGCAGTCGCTTGGCTGATAAAAACAATCCAGAGACATGAACATGCAATTCCCTGGTGATTTATAGACCATCTTCCGTCTGGTGATGTCTTGCCAGTGTGTGTATGAGAGAGAGAGAGAGAGAGAGAGAGAGCAAGAGTTTACAAAATGAGTATATGCACAACCACGAGCAGTGAAATATATACTAGGAGTGGACGCAACTCCGTCCTGACAAGAGGACGGAGCCACTTGGACACACTGCAGACTACACAGATGCGCACATTATCCATGTACCTATTCTGTGTGTCTGGCTTTTGTACCATGTCACACCCTCCCTCCCTCTTGCTGTCTGTGAAAGAAACACAGTCGCGCTCTAGTAGTCTGTGTATATCCGAAAATCCTCGCCTCCTAATAAGGCCGGTGTGTTTTCACAGCTCCTGGACGCTCACCATTGCGACCGATCCACTTTCAGTTTTTTTTTTTTTTTTACAAATGAATCTCTTATTCATTTTTGTTGTTATTAATAAAACAGAACCACTTTCTCTTCTCTCCAGTAATCCCATTACCTTTAGTTTTATTCAATTTCCACTGGCTGACTATTAAGGTTTCATATTGACTATAGTATTGAAACTCTAAATGCCACAGCTGATACTGGTCTTCTGAAACAGTACAACGTGTTTAAAGGGTTCACTTTTAATACCTAAAATCAATCGCAGCTCAGATGGTGGGAAAAATTCTTTTTTCATTTATCACCCCGGGATAGTGTTCCAGAGGATATCCGGGAACGCAACTCCAGATTAAAGATGAACGCTAACAATCAATTCCGCAATTAATAACGAATGGATTATGAACTTATAAGAAATTATGAAACCGTCAACATACTGAAACCGAAGGATTTTTCATCAGCAGAGCTACGAGTGACTCTTGAGAATAATAGAAGGCCCGCTTGAGTCGAGAGATGTGAAGAAGACGAATAAACCGTTTCGGGAAAACGTAATCAGAATCTGGTGCAAAAAAAAAAAAATCACGACGTTAATAAAAAGCTGAAATCGCAATTCTTTTCTTTTTTTCTTCATTATAAAAAAAAAACAACTGCTGCAGTCATGATTGCAATCTTTGATTATTTGTGCACGTCGCGCCTCATTGTGTCTCGTCATTGATCCTGCATTTAAATATTCCACGCATTGACTAAGTGCCCAGTATACTGTATAAAAGTCCGATGTGAAATTCCACCATCTGGTGAAACCGCACCGTCTCTTACACTGAAGGTGGCAAATTGCACGCACACAAGTTCTGTAAGTTAGGGAAGCATGGGCTCTGAAAAAGGATATAAGAAAAATCTATCTTAATCACGGCGCTGTCTAGGAAATTTTCATTAATTTTGCACCAGTTTTGGTTTGACTAAACCTGAAGGGAACATTAGGGAAGTAATTACATGCACCAATTAATATGAGCAAAGTTCAAGTAGTAAGAAGTTAAAGACTATATGTATCTGCCAAAAATTGCCATTTTCTAAATCTGATTAATGTTTAGGTTTATGCAGATTATTCCTAGGTGTCTCAGAGCAATTAGGATGCTCTCAAAAAATGATTGAAAGTTTCTGGTTCCATATTCGATTATATATTCACTAGATCTCTATTTATAGACATTGTAAGGTTTTCCGTCATGTTCACTGCGTTGACAAAATGCACACTTTTGACATCATGGAAATTCTTTCAGTTGTTTTTTTTTTTTTTTTTTTTAAACTGTTCTTCCGATGATGGAAATATGTCTCATGCAGATCCATGAGTCTGAACCGGACCGGTGTTGATTAGATTAAACTACCTTCTGACACCATTAGATTATGAAAACCTGTTCAACTCTTTTAAATCTAGAATAAGCCAAAAACCTGTAATCTCTATGGAGATTACACTATTGGGACATGAATGAAAAAAAAAAAAAAAAAAAAAAAAACGAAACGAAAAAGAAATCTCCTTTTGAAAGGAAATGGGTAATAAAAAACTGATCTGTTATTGCATGATCTCTCAAAAATGCTGTACAGATAACTAAAAATGAGATGTAAACACGTGTTAGACTTACATGATGCCGAGATTTAATCATTAACGCTGATTCATTCTTTGATGATTTCAATCCTACATTTGGCTCAAGGGTTCCAACCAATCACAGATGAGACTACATACGTACACCCGCTCCTAATGCGGAAGGCAGGATTTTCTTAACCTTACATAGACGCTTTCTTTTTAGAAGAGACGCTTTGCAATCATTCTTTTTTTTATTTTTTTATTTAATTAATAAAGAAATTTAAAAAATGAACATAGAGTATGTGTCTAACAATGACTTTATACACTGACCTGGATATCCTCCCCGGCATCTGGTCAAAACTGGGTTATTTTTCTCCTGCTATGACCTTTTCATACTTTTTTGTTCTCCTAAATCCCTGAAGGGGTTCAGTAATTCTCCGACTCAGAATCAGTTTAAATCCCACAATAGAGCTTTACTGCAGGAGATGCATTAGGCGCCGTGTTTATAAGATGAGGTGAGCGCTGAAGCACAGTTATTGTGCATCACATGGAAAGGGAAAATCATTTAAACACATTCACGGCGCATAGTTCAACGTTCTGCTCGGCGACAAGACCAGAAAGAAAATGGATTCAAAGCTAACAACCAGTATAGATCGGTGTCGCATTCCTACAGGCTTGAAAAAAGCCTTCATAATGTTTTCAAAATCCACTCACTGAGGCAGAGGAGGACGGAAGAAGCCTTTCAGTGTTCTGTACAGGATACTTGTGACATCCCTGATAGAAGCAGAACACTCACACGCACACACACACACACGCACACACACACACACACACACACACACACACACACACACACACACACGTAAAAAAAAAAAGGTATCAAGACTTATGGATACAAATTTCTCTTCCAGACGGAAAAAAAAAAAAAAAAAACCTCTCTACCTTGGTAGAATGAATAAATTTACGACGTCCCCAACAGCGAGACAGGTGATCGATGACTTGATTACTGAGGCTAAAATGGGTTCTGGCTGTGTCCTAATAAGAGTGATTTCCCAACTGGAGGGCAAGCTGATAACGTGACTACGAAGCGCAAATATCTTAATTACATGTGATGGTTAAGTTGGTGACGGATGGAATAAGAAGAAAACAGGAAGGCAGGAAGGAATGTGAGATAAGCATGTGGTCGAGCATCTTCTCTATTTATTGATATTTAGAAAATGATTGATGGGACAAGTATTAATTACAGATATTATTAGGAAGATATTAATAGAAATACCTAAAAATGCAAAAGAATATTTTTGTTGCTCGGGCCCCTCAAATTTTTAGGCGTATACCTTCATAAATTTAGTGACATAATACCTTTTGCATACCAGGAAAGCAGCTGACAATGGACCTGAATTTTATTTTTATTTTTTGCAAAGGTTGTTGCATGGGAACATACTGTATTTGTGTCTGGTGTTTAGATAAATAAATGTTTTTAAGGATTCCCCCTCCTGCCGCCTCACTAACCTGTAAGTAGCTTTCTAATGATGCCCTGTCTGTACATGATCACCATCAGCCCGTCAGCTCTCAGCAGCCATGCCTTTACATACTCCATGTTATTCTTTACATACTTCATGTTATTCAGTGGTCATTACTGTGGGGCCGTGGTTCTCAAAGTGTGGGGTGCGTTCCACTAGTGGGGCATCCAGACATGACAGGTGGGGCGCAATGAACGGGAGGAAGTTTTATAAGTTGTAATATATTATATTTCAGATTTTCTATATATTTTTGAAACTTTTGCTGGAATCTTGTTTTATAGTTTAACTCCTATATTTCCATTTGTAAAAAAAAAAATAAAAAAAATAAATTTAAGGTCACAGGGCGGTCGTATAAGCATTTCACTGCATGTCGTACTGTGTATGAGTGTGTATGTGACAAATAAAATTTTAATTTTAATTTGAAAAATTAGTGGAAAATAATAGGAAAGTACTTATTCTAATTCATGTTTTTTTTTTTTTTTTTTTTTGACAAGGAAGATCGTACATTTAAAACAAAACAATCACATACAAAGAAATGGATCATTTAAGTAATTTTAAGTAAATTAAAATAACATCAGTTGGGAGCCGGGAAAAAAAAAAGTGCAACAATAACGGTTTAACGTCGACATGTTAATTGCAATGGAACAATATAAGGAAACTTTCAGTATTATATATGTAACTATCATTCATTCCAATGTGTATTCTGTTGTTTCTGTATTTTTGTTAAAAAAATATATATATTTCATCGGGCAGTACTAGACTGGCATTTCTAGTTTCCAGTGTGGCAGCAGAGTTGCTTTTTGATCCTTCAGGCGCTGAACAAAAGAGAAGATCAATATCATTCTACGCTTTTCTTTGATGTGCAGCATTTTGCGATGATTCCTAAATCTTTCGTTGCGCAGTAGAGATTAATGGGGTTTATGCTTTCAAACATGTATAATTTAAACGTTTAATCGAGGAAAAAGGCCCGTGTAGCTTAAAAACAATGTAGAGAGGAAATATCTGTATATGTGGGGATCTTATTTGTGGGTTTATTGACGCTGCTATTGAAGCTGGAGGTGCGAATGTAAAACTAACTTTACTTTACTGTACTTCACAAACCGGGTCAGTAGCGTACGGAGCGGCCATAATAACATCAATGGATTAATTTGTTACGTGGACCACAAAAAAGCAGGCGATTCAGCACCATCAGCCTGATCGACCAAAAAGCCAGCCGAAAAAGAAAATATGATGAAGCCGATCTTGCACTTGGATTCATGGTGGGAATGGTGGGGGCAGAGGACAGACCCATATGTGTTTTGTGTCCTGAACCGCTGGCAGCAGACAGCATAAGACCCAACAATTAGGAAGACACTTAGAGACAACGCACCCCAGTCACATTAATAAGCCGCTCGACTTCTTTGAAAGAAAGCTGGCAGAAGAATCGCAGGATAAAATCTGAATCAATGGACAGCAAAGCACAAATTGCTTCATTCGGGGAATGACAGAAAATGTTTGAGAACCACTGCTGTAGGGGAAGTAAACGGTGGGGTGGCTAAACGCCCCAATCTCTTGCAAACAACAGATGCAGACACTCACATGCACAAGCATATAGTACAACATGGGCAACTTTCATTTGGCAGGCGCTCTTATTTAGAATGACTTTCAAAAGTGCTTTGAATGTTCCATCATTAGATAGATCCATACACTGGTTACTACGTTACTACCTACAGTATAAATACAATCAGTCGAACACTGTTGAAAAGTTTGTTTTTGGGGAGAGGGACAGATAGGTCTTTAGTCGTCGCTTAAAGATCGCCAGTTACTCATCTGTATGGACATCTAGAGGAAATCCATTCCACCAAGTCCTACAATGCCCTACAAAGTCCTTCATCCCAAAATGCAAGTCTTTTAACTGTATTTCAACTGAAACAGGAGTACCCGGAGAAAACCGACCAAGCACATGGAGAACATGCCAACTCCATGCATGCCAAGATTCTAACCTGGTGATGTCGGAGTAGGGTTTCGATATGAGAAGTAAAACTCATTTATTATTCTGTGAACCCTTAAAGAGCCTTCGAGGAACCCCATGAAAAAGTAACCTTGCTATTATTGACTACATACTCAAAATGAAAAACTGGAAGAAAAGAAAGTGAATCACCAGGCTGTTATTTTTCTCTCTGTGTCATTCTGTCTTTCTTCAGGTGGGCTGCTTCTTCTCCGTCCTTCACCTCCTTTTAATAAGACGTTGCTGCTGCCGTAGGACAGAAACAATGGCACCATCTTCCCTCGGCTCTGCTGTTCCCCTTATATTCCTGTGCCTCATTCTCTTCCTCCTTCCATCCTGCACCCCAGAGTCTCGAAAAGAGGAAGAGCTGAACGTTACTCCCACAGTGCTGGGGCCGGATAACAATTTGTTGTTCACTAATGCCAGTTCGAAGAAATGTGGTGAGGTGGTTGAGTGTAAACCTGGTATCATCCTGCCCGTGTGGAAGCCTAATAACCCTGGAATCGGAGAAAAGATTGCCCGTGCTGTTGTCTATTTCGTCTGTCTGATGTACATGTTCCTGGGGGTGTCAATCATCGCAGATCGCTTCATGGCGTCCATTGAGGTTATTACCTCACAGGTAAGGCATTGTAATGGCTGTTAGATAGCAAATTGAATTTGAACGAGGTGGAATCAAAAAGTTTCGAGACTAGTTTTGTAAATTTGTAAAAACTGGGCAAATCCTCCACAGAGATGTTTGACAAGATTCGGCAAGTTTGCTGCAATGAGTCGTTTTGAGTGGCATGTGTGCTTCAAGAGTGGAAGGACATCACAGAAAGACAACAAGAGATCATGAAGACCTTCAACGAGCTCAACCCCCTGAAAATGCCAAAACCATTCGGCAACTTCTTCTCCAACCTTACTTGGAGTTTTGGCAAGTAAGGACTTTGGCCTCTTCTTGAAGATGAAGATTCAGCCAAAAGGTCACCATTTTGATACCATTGCAGAGATCCAGAGCGAATCGCAGAAGGTGCTTGACACACTTTGAAGAGAAGACTTCCAGGACATATTCCTGAAGTGGCAGGAACACTGGGAGTGCTGCATCGCTGTACAAGGGAACTATTTTGACGGGGATAGTGTGTAAATGTAAATAAATAGAGAGCTTTCTTGTAAGCAGAGCTAATCTTGAAACCTTTTGATACCACCTCGTACTGTATATCAGGATTATAGATTAACCTTGGAGTAAGAGGAGCTTGGGATACGAGTCTATCCAGGGTGAGTTCCTAATTTGCTGATTCCTGATTCCATCACCTTTTGGCCACGCCTTAATTTTTCTACCTGCATTTCATGACATCCTTTATTCCTTTAACCATTTTACTGTACCAGTAACACAAAACTTTGCTCTTCAGGAGAAAGAAGTTACGATCACTATGCCCAGTGGAGAGACGACAGTGGCTACTGTACGCATCTGGAATGAGACTGTGTCCAACTTAACACTAATGGCACTGGGTTCTTCAGCTCCTGAGATTTTACTGTCTGTCATCGAGGTGAGTTATCAGATGATGTTCTTTTTGTTTTGCAGAACATTACTTTATTGAAATAGCTTTAATAGTGGTGCCTCTGGCCTCCGAGTGGCGCAGTGGTAAAGCGCTCGTCCTATCACCCGGAGATCGCGAGTTAGATTCCCGGGTGATGCTTTAACCTCTCGCACCCGGAGGCCTAGAGAGAGCTGATTGGCCGAGCTCTCTCAAAGGTGAGGGATGAGAGGTACTTGGTTCTCCCAGCTCTATAGCCTACAGCCAATCAGGGGCGTCTGTGAGCTCACGCAAGCAGAAGGAGCGGATAGCGCTGTCCTCTGAGTGTCTTACGCCCCTCCCAACGGTGCGTGAACGAGCAGTTCGAAAAGGTGTGGTCGGTTGGCGTCACGTGGTTTGGAGGAAACACGTGATAGTCTTCACCCTCCCGGCTGAGTGGTAGTAGTAGCCTTAATGTGGGAGCCCTCTAGTGACGGGGAGGAATTGGACACGACTAAATTAGTGAGACAAATCGGGGAAAAATCCCCAAATAATAAAATAAATAAATAGTTGTGCCTCTAAAGTATCTCTGCTCAAGTCCTCTTTTAATTTACTCATCAACTTAAGTCAACAAATTATAGCAATAATTGTGTAGAGTAATTTGGTGCCTATACAGACAGCTTATACTGTATGCATGGTTAAATTAAGTTTAAAATACCTTGTGTGTGTACACACCTTTGCACATGCTGTAGGTCTGTGGACACGGTTTCAAATCAGGAGACCTGGGCCCCGGAACGATCGTCGGTAGTGCCGCCTTCAACATGTTTGTGATCATTGGTATATGTGTGTGGGTGATCCCTAATGGAGAGGTGAGGAAGATCAAACATCTGAGAGTCTTCTTCATCACAGCGTTCTGGAGCATCTTCGCATACATATGGCTTTACCTTATACTCGCCGTCATCTCACCCGGAATTGTCGAGGTAGGCGAAAGAATGCATTCTAAGGAGAATGACTAGAGCCAAGACAGACAGAAACAAAATACTCAAAAATCAGAAAGTATAGAACATTTGAGTGTATGAGTAAACAGAATGTCTCAGAATGGCAGCATTGGACTTATATGCAACATATATCTCGAATAGAAGAAAACCCTAATATTATTGAGCACAAGGTTGCGTTTTCTGAAATCAGCTTGAAACAAGCAGAGCCAAAAATATGCCCACACCCACCAAGATTATTAATTCAGTTCTGCTGAAAGCCACAAAATGTCTTTTCACTTGCCAAGACCAAGACCTTCAACTTCCTTTCAGTGGTGGTGTTGAACCACGGCTGGTACCTTCTCTGTGCCAACATCAAATGTGTTTATTTGACTGCAATGCTAGGATTGACCAAAACGCAGTACAAGGAACTCAAAGAACAAAGTACAAAGAACTGAGAATGAGGATGGTAGATTTAAACAAGCCAGGAGCCTTTTCTAATCAACTGGAGATTCCAAGGTCAGTTCAGACTGTTGTGCATGAAAACCAGTTTTTCGACGGTGGAGCCACATTGCCGAGGTCTGGATGAAGACACAAACGGTAACCCACAGCTGTAAGGAAATTGTTTCAGGAACCAAGCAGCAATCACCAAGACACAGGCCTGCAATGACCTGGAAGCTGCTGGAACACCAGTGTCAGAGTCTACAGTCAAGACAGTTTTATATCACCAAGGCTAAAAGGCTGCCATCCAAGAAAGAAGCTCCAAAATCCACACCTTCAAGCTCGACTAAAGTTTGCAGTTGACCACGTGGTTAAAAATGGCAGAAATGTTAGTTCGGACGAGTAAACGTAAGGCATCAACCCAAAGAATACTGTATTGTGGAGGACATGGTGGTGGTGGCATCATGCTTTGGAGCTGTTTTGCTGTCAAAGTGGATGGAGTACTACGTCAGAATTCAGTTTAACCTCCAACCATCTGTCATATGATTGAAATATGAGAGGTCCAACAGGACTGTGACCCTGAACACTCATCAAAGTTGGTTGTGGGATTGATGGGTAAAGCAGACTAACTTTGAGTTTAGGGCTTCAACCCTACTGAAATATTTGTGAACTTTCTACCAAATTCTTGGGGGTTTTATTTATATAAATGTTGGAAAATCCGTTCAGAAATTCACTACAAGCTCAATATAGCCATGAAATTCAAGCTCTGGAAGCTGAAGAATCAGAATGTATGAAACCAAAAGACTTCAGAATTTATATGACTCAGATATGTCTATATTCAGGCTGAGATTTTGAATATTTAGTATCTGCAATACTCATTATATGAATGGAAAGGATTGTAAGATGTGTGTGTGTGTGTGTGTGTGTGTGTGTGTGTGTGTGTGTGTGTGTGATGTGCTAGGTTTGGGAGGCTCTGGTCACCCTGTCCCTGTTTCCAGTTTGTGTGATTTTGGCCTGGATCGCTGATCGCCGTCTCCTCTTCTACAAATATATGTCTAAGCGTTATCGCGCCGACAAAAGGACTGGGGTTGTCGTGGAGACAGAAGGGGAAATTTCCCCTAAAGGAGGGGATATGATCTTGCGTGGGAAGTTTCCACCGAGTGCGTCAGCCGGAATGATCACCCTGGAGCACTGCCAGGACGGGCCTAATAACAGCGCAGGCACCATGACAACCCTGTTAAAGTCCAACAGCGCCACCATCAACATGGAAAGTGCAAAAGAACTGGATGAAAGCCGCAAAGAGGTGAGAGGAATGTCTCGCATCCGCTCGCTTGCTTACACACACACACACACACACACACACACACACACACACACACACACGCGCGCGCCAACATGTTAAGACAAGTTTAATCTGTTAAACCTGTTGTGACCTCCACAATGTTGCAGTTAGTAGATGGACAGAGAAGAACCTAAAGTGAACTGTGCTCATCCATCCTTCTTTCATAAGATTCTCAATGGGGTTAAGGTCTGGACTCTGTGGTCCACTCTTTCACAATCTGGAGTCCTGGATATTCCCTTGCCATCGGGGAAGAAAAACTCAATTGAAGTGATAACCTGGACATTCACATACAGTAACATTGCCGAGTTTGGACTCTGCCTCCAGAGGCTTGTACAGTAGGCATTAGGCATGATGGGTGCATCACTTCATGCACTTGTCTTCTTACGCTGATGCACTCATCACTCTGGAACAGGGTAAATCTGCACTCATCAGACCACATGACCTTTTTCAAGCGCTCCGCCGTCCATTCTTTATGCCTCCTAGCAATTTTTTCCAATTAGTCTCACTGAGTCTGGTTTTCCTAAGCCTATGAAGCTGTTCCGATCCTCCTGAGGCTCTCTTCACCCTGTGCATATGGAAACGCTCTTAAACATAGCCATACTGTAGCCATTCTACTATTGTTGGTTTTTATGGTTTGATCTCGCCACAGTTCTTTCCTCATCTCTGTCCCGTTCCCTCTCTTCAAGGCTATTCGTATACTGAAGGACCTGAAGCAGAAATATCCCAAGAAAGACCTGGATCAGCTAACGGAGCTCGCAAACTATTACGCCCTGCTGCACCAGCAGAAGAGTCGCGCCTTCTACCGAGTCCAGGCCACTCGCATGATGATAGGAGCAGGCAACGTGCTGAAGAAGCACGCGGCCGATTATGCGCGCCGATCGGCCACTAAAGACGTCGATGTGTCCGAGCACAATGACAACGCCACGTGTAGTCGCATCACTTTCGAGAGCAGCCACTGTCAGTGCATGGAGAACTGCGGTATGCTCACGTTAGCTGTGGTGTGCCAGGGGGGAACCGGAGAGAGCACCTTCTATGTGGACTACTGCACGGAGGATGGAACTGCCAACGCCGGTTCAGATTATGAGTACAAGGAGGGGACACTGGTGTTTAAACCGGGAGACACCAGGAAAGAGATAAAGGTAAGAGAAGAAAAAAAAAATGTAAATGATACAAGTCTGTTTATTTTGAAAGGTTCGGATGTCACGTGCCCCCTGTTGTCCATGCTTTCAGATAGGAATAATAGACGATGATATCTTTGAGGAGGACGAGCACTTCTTCGTGCGTCTTCTAAACCTGCGAGTCGGTGACGCCGAAGGCATGTTTGAAAGCGACGAGGCTGGCCAGGGGCCCAAGGGCCGGCTAGTGGAGCCCCTGGTCACCACGGTGACCATTCTCGATGACGACCACGCGGGCATCTTCACGTTTAGCGAGCGCATTATGCGCGTGAGCGAGAGTGTGGGCACCATGGAGGTGACGGTGGTGAGGAACTCTGGCGCACGTGGAACCGTGATCCTGCCTTATCACACAGAGCCGGGAACAGCCCAGGGAGGAGGCGATGATTACGAAGATGCATGCGGAGAGCTGGAGTTCACCAACGACCAGACCACGTGAGTGTGTCTGTGTCTGTGTGTATGTGTGTCTGCTGGTTGGAAGACATTGTTTCTTGGGTCATTTTAAACACCTGATAAAAGTGCTCACAAATAATCGTTTTATTAGTTTTTAGGTTGTGGTGATAGAATTAGTAAACAGATCAATAAAACACACAAACAAAAAACACCACAAAAAGCACAACAGCAAAGTTCATGGTTGCACCTCTACGGTCTGGGTTCGATTCCCGGCCAGGTTCGATTCCCGTCTCTGTGTGCATGGAGTTTGTGTGTTCTCCCCGTGCTTGGCGGGTTTCCTCCGGGTACTCCGGTTTCCTCCCACAGTCCAAAGACTCGCAGATTATGCTAACTGGTGTTTCCCAAACTGCCCATAGTGCCCCGCGATGGATTGGCACCCGTCCAGAGTGTACCCCGCCCTAAGTGCCTTAGGTGGCCTGGGATAGGCTCTAGGCCCAATGACAATGACAAGACAACAGCAAAATTAAGACCACAAATTAAACATTTGAAAAGAAAACACAAATGTTGCTGTATTTTTAGTTGTGCTCCTGTGTTTTCTGATTTGCTTTTCTGTTTTTGTATCACTGTCGCTCTTTTCACTTTTGTGTTTTTAGTCTTTTTATTTTTGATGCATGTGCTGATTTTGTTTTTAGTTTGGATGTTCTGCTTTTAGTTTTGTGTTTTTAGCTCTGATGTCTTTGGCAGTTTGTTTTTCTGTTTTTTATTTCCCTTTTGCGATTTTTACTCCTGTGCTTAAATTTCTTTCTGTTCTGTTCGATGTGTTTGTTGATTTGCTGTTCAGTTTTTGTGATTTTTATTTTATTAAAAAAAAAAATCTTTTTATGTTTTGTTGTATTTTTAGTTTTGGTGTTCGTTTGTTTGTTTTCTGCTGTTGTATGTTTAGCTTCACTGTCCTTTGAAGTTTTGTTGTGTTTTATTTTCTTTTTTTTTTAAATTTGTTGCTGTGTTTTTCCGTCCTGTTTTTTGAGTTCTGGTGTGATTTCTGAGTTGCTCGTGTGTTTTCGGTGACTCGTGGGTGTTTTGTTTTTGCCGTCGACGTTTTTTTTTTTTAAATAAGTGTTGCACACTGATGAGCCATCATTTTGATCAGGAAGAACATCTGCGCACCAGTGGGAGGCATTAAGATGTGATACATGTGGAAACAAGCTGGTGAGAAAGAAAAATACACACTTGCAACATTAAATGCTTGATTATTATTATTTTCTTCACTCCAACTTTGTCTTGAGTTTGGTGGGTGATCCAGAAATATAGATGTGGATTTAGAAACCTAATGAGATGGCCAGGGGCGATGATGCCGAGGAAAAAGTCCCTTGAGACGAGCTGGAGTGACAGCAGATAGACGGATTATAAATCATTAGTTACATAACGTTCTGGATGATCATTTTACCCTACAGTGTCTTGCATAAGCATTCACCCCCATTTTTCTGGAGCGTATCCCAGGAGGCTTAGGGCATGAGAAGGACAGGGTGACAATCCATCGCAGGGCACACGCACTTACATGATTATTCACACATTATGGGCAATTTGGGAACGCCAAATAGCCTAATCTGCATGTCTTTGGACCTTGGGAGGAAACCAGAGAACCCGGAGGAAGCACAGGGAGCACAGGGAGAAAATGCAAACTTCAACATGCACACAGAGACGGGAATCAAGCCTGGCCGGGAATCGAATCTGGACCCTGGAGGTGCAAGGTGACAATTCTAACCACTAAGCCACCGTGCTGGCAGGAACAGGGCTAAAATGAAAAAAAAAAAAGCAGGCACGAGGCACGTTGCTGTCGTCACGGCTCTCAATGCATCTATCGTGTTGTCACTGATTTCCTGTTATGTATATGAGCACATTCTCACCAGGTACGAACCGAGCTGTTACTATGCCCGAAACATTACAATTGGTTCAAATGAACAGACATGGTTGGGTATTTATAACTTTTTGGTATTTATGAGTTTGTAGAAATGACACTTTTCAAGTTAGCTGAACAAATTTGATATTTTAAGTAACGTCCATCAACTTAAAATCTTTCAGACTAGCAATTTTGTGCCTGACATCATCAGGGCAATAGGGGCGCTGGTGGCTCAGTAGTAGCTGTTTTGCCTGCCATGCGAAAGGCCTGGGTTCGATTCCCAACAACTGGATAAAATGGGAGGGTCGTGTCAGGAAGGGCATCTGGTGTAAAACCTGTGCCGAGCTTGTGTCCGGACCGGATTGTCTGCTGTGGCGACCCGTTGCCGGGAGCAGCCCAAAGACCAACAACAATTTATTTGATTTACAACAGCAATATAATTGTTTTTAATAGTATGATTAAATAGTATAAGTTAGGCTACTCAATAATGAAGGTAAAGAACGATTAATATTAATGAGCAAAACAAACCCAAAATCTATTAAAATTGGGAAAAAAAATTGATGAAACAAGTAAATCTGGGTTTTGCCAACTTATTCGGGTTTCCAGTGTATATTACCAGATACACTGATGACCTGCTGCTTGCACCAGCAGTAATGTAATATGAACCTTATACAATGGTGCATGGACTTACCGTGGTCATGGCACAAGTCTGAAGAGGTCATCGTGGGAACCACATTGACAGAGCAACAACACAGTGTCTTACCAATGACAACTTAGTCAACCGGCATCCAATCTTCCCCATCTGCAACATGATTGGAACACGTCAATGAAGTCCCTCAGAGGTGCTAATATTTTTTTTTAGCTTGTCAATGTCATTGGTACTACGTCTTTATTAGGTTCTTCCTGCGTCCTCGTCAGGCTGAACTTGTCCAAAAAAGTGCGGCAGCTCCACGTCGAGGGAGACGTCGTCACTGGTTTCTACCGTGCTCCTGCCCAGTTATGCAAGTTCTCGCTGCGTTCATCCAATTTCCTGTGGTTGTAATTAGAACATGGCTCAGTGTGATAGGGATGCATCATGTTGACACTTTAACGTATTCTTCTCCTGGAAATCGATACCCAAGCTTCTACAGGTAGCTTGGCATTTAGACACCACTCTGATTACAACCCCAGCCCATAAAGTACACCTTTAGGGCAGTTACTGGATCGTGATTGCATTTCAGCATGGCTCGACTCCCACACTAGTTGAAAGCATCACTCAGTGAGATGTAATACAGTACACATCCACTTCTGATATATAAATAGCAATAACACGCTGAGTGTTTCAGTGCCATGGAGGTCTTGCTTTCCTCGTATCACCTGTGCATTTTATTATTATGATACGATGCTGCATGGAAATCATTCGGTTATTTCCGGAGCAAGTTCTACTCGCCTGTAATGCCGGGATGGCTTTCCTCACTCACGTTTGCGCTTGAACTTTGGCAGGAATTGAACATAAAATCCTGGACCTGAATGTACATGAAACAGCGTCCATTAAACAGTGCACGATAATGACCTTGCAGAATGAATGAGCTGCAAAACGTCCTGTTTCACTATGAAAAGTCGTGGTATGATCGCGTTATCGTCATGAAACAAAAGTAAATACAGTGAACTGGTTCATTCCTTTCTTGCGATTCGAGAAAAGATGCATTAGTAATAATGTGGCCTGGCTACGATCGTGCTCTTATTATCTGATCATTAATAATAGCGGTCGTAAGGGAACCCTTGGCGGCGTTTTATGGTCTGGCAGGGCTTATAAACGGTTGGCATTTTTGATAATGAATGATTATGATAATGAAGTCAAGCGGCCTATGATATCAGCAAAGTCACCAGCGCTGTTTTTAATCAAATAAAACAGTTATTACTAATAAATTATGAGAGATGTTCAAGTCAAACCAAGATCTCTGATGAAATGCCTCGTAAAACAGAAGACTTCAAGCACGGTACGGTGATGAGTCTGTTAGCCGCAGTAAAACATTTGAACGGTGCAGACGTTGTATAGAAGGCTGTACGTCAGTCATTTCCGTGGACGTGCAAGTCCAGCACGTGGAACGCCTGATCCTTGAAAATCTCTGATGCCAACTTGCGTAAGAGACAAATCTGTATGTGGGAACTCTTATTATAGGAACTGGGAGTTATCGCCTATCCCTCGTTCAGTCCCGACCTCGCTCCAAGTCATGTGACATGTTTGGATCATTAAAGGAGTTCCTGGGAGGCCAGTGTGAAGCAGTGTGACTCTGATCATAGCTCCGGCGTACTGAGAAAACTGTCTACATTGATGGCATCCAAGCACTAGTGGAACACTAGTGAAAAGTGCATTAGTGTAGCAGGGGATTATATAGAGAAATAAAAAAGGGATTTTTAATCAAAAGTCCCGGTTTGACTTGAACACCCTTTTTGTAATTAAAAGAACACATTTTTCCTGCATTAATATTCATTCCATTAATAATAATCAGTTTAGAGCATCTAGTCAGCTGAATCCTTGTGTGTGTGTGTGTGTGTGTGTGTGTGTGTGTGTGTGTGTGTGTGTGTGTGTGTGTTTAGGCAAACCATTCAGATCAGGATCATCGACGACGAAGAATATGAGAAGCATGAGAACTTCTACATTGTCCTTGAGGAACCACGGTGGATGAAGCGAGGAATCTCAGGTAGCCTTTTGGGTGTGTTTGAGACAGAGTGTGTGTGTGTGTGTGTGTGTGTGTACAGTATGTGTGTGTTTATGAGAGAGAGAGAGAGAGAGAGAGAGAGATGAGTACTCCTTTAAATCCACATCAGATTAAACCCCTGACAGCACAATCAATAGGATTAGACATCATGTGGGTCACCTTCACGTCCATCTCTCTCTCAGCTCGCATCATTAGTTTTTTTTTTTTCCTTCTTTCTAACATTAGTGCATCATCTATTATTCAAAAATGAACGAGCGGCATACACGAAGGCAATGCACGAAACACTGATAATGACAATATCCTAATAATACTACTAATGGCACACTAACAGAACTAACCGTCTGCCTTTTGCCTATCCTTCTTATCTCTCTTTCTGTTTGTCATGCTCCTGTAGCCCTGCTGCTCAATCAAGGTAAGGCTTCAGACTCAAACCTGCATGCACTGATGCAATAATCGAAACTTCTTTCATCAGCACATCGACCTGTTTACACTTTGGTTAACAGTTTGCTAAATTACCCACAATGCCACTGGATAACCTGCTGACCCTGACGCTATGGTGGGATTTAGCCATCGCTTCATCATCATCATCATCATCATCATCATCATGACATAGATCGCTAACTAGATGAGCAGAGTCTATGCTGCAATGCATTCTGGGACTTTGAGTCCTACAGTACTTTTCCTTTTTATTTCTCCAACATAGTGTATTTAATGTAACTTAAAATGTAATTAAAGAGTAACTCCCCCACGTGTGACTCAGTTATTTACTTAAGAAATTGAACTGGCTCTTTATTTGTATATAATTAGGACAATCTGTCCGTAATTTCCCGCCCCCGTCTCATCACCGATTTTCTCCCTAATTTAATTGTATCCAATTCCTCCCCGTCACTAGGGGGCTCCCACATTAAGCCTACTGCTACTGCTAGCGGCGTGACACACTCGGAGGACGGCGCTATCCGCTCCTTCCGCTTGCGCGAGCTCACAGACGCCCCTGACTGGCTGTAGAGCCGTGATTAATGTGGGAGCACTAAGGACCTCTCACCTCACCCCTCTGAGAGAGCTCGGCCAATCAGCTCGTTTATTCCGTGCATATGGTGGAATATATTTGGTATCGCCCTCTTAAAGTTGACCTCAGAGCTTTCCTGAGTGGTCTTTATTTCTCTCATACTCCCAATGAGCCACACCCCTCCAGAGAACAGCAGAGCTCAGCAACAAGCAAACAAACAAACAAACAAGCATACAGTATAAGGGTTTCCCTCATATGAGGTCACACATTAGGGTGAAAATCAAATTGTTTTTTTCTTTGTACATGCACATTGGAGAACGATCTGAATGTCGAATAATGACAAAACATTTGTGAATTTTGCATAATAGGTGCTTTTTAATGACAAAAGGGTTAGGGTTAGGGTTCAAACTTGGCTTGTATAAAAGTCTTTTCATTGTTTTTAGATTCAAAAATAGCAAAAATATGATTATAGTGTTAAAATTGTTAATATTGGTAATATTTGTAGGTGGTTGGAACAAATAATCTGTATTTTCCAATTCATTTTAAAATACTAAATTTCGCCAGGAGCGGATTAAATTCGTATGCTGAGGTACCGCTGTCCTGTGAAAAACCTGTTTATATATCAGTGCTCTGTAAAGAAAACTCACTGGGTTCAATTTCTTAATTTCTTCTGTAACGTTTTGTCAGTGAGCATTTTTTTTATTTCATCATATTTCTTCTTTTTTTTTTTCTGTATTTCTGTCTCTTCCTTCCTGGTCCTCTTGTCTTATTCGTGACCTTGTGACGTCTTGTCCTTCCCTGTCCCTATCTCTTTTTTTCCTCTCCTCGCTGTTGGTCTGTTTTCATTCCTTCCCCTCGCTGTCATCCTCTCTGTTTCTCCTTATCCAGTGGACCAGGAAGGCCAGCTCAGCGCCGAGGAGGAGGAGGCGAAGAGAATAGCTGAGATGGGGAAGCCGATCCTGGGCGAGCACAGCAGACTCGAGGTGGTCATCGAGGAGTCGTACGAGTTTAAGGTAACATTACAGATCAGATGTGGTGTCGATGTTAATGTGGAAATGTTATGGACATTGGGACCATGTTGGTAATAGGTTGTTTTTGAAAGTTAGAATTACTTTGATGGAATGACAATGGAGCATTATCTATGACTACATGATGATTGAATAGGTGGTAAGGAAGTTTCGTGGGTAGCGCTGTCGTCTCGCACCTCCAGGTCCCGGGTTCGATTACCTTGTCGGATCTGTGTGCGTGGAGTTTGCATGTTTTCTCCGTGCTTGGCGGGTTCCTCCAGGTACTCTGGTTTCTTCCCACAGTCCAAAGTCATGCAGATTGGGATAACTGGAGTGTGTGTGTGTGTGTGTGTGTGTGTGTGTGTATGTGTGAATGTTGGCCGGAGGTTCTACTATGGTCGTACAAATGGGAATAAATACAGTGGTAATCATCATTGGCCTCCACAGTCGCTAGATAGACTACCGAGGTTCCTAGATAGATGGATGGATGGATGATGTCCCTAACACAATGCAACTGAGCTCCTAAAGGGACATGGGTGGAAAACACTGTAGGAAAAAAAAACAACATTTCGAGAGATCATGAACTTTTGCGATATCTCGCGGAATGTTTGCCACATCTTACTTACAAAAAGCGCAATTCTTTCCACCCATATCCCTTTAGGGGCTTAGTCCAATGCTGCAAAAATGACTTCAAAACAATACTAACACCAAGCTGATGGCCCGGACTGCGCTGCGTGTTGGACCACTAGGGAATACACTGCTGCTGCTTAGTAAATGGCTGTAAATAATAATGAGCTGCACGAAAAACCCAAGACGACAGGAACTTACTGAAATATTACACTGTAAAGCAGAAGGGTAAAAACTTAGCAAAGACCGCATAACGCCTGAGGCCTGTGCTGTGAAACTGAGCCTGATGCAGTTTGGATTTTGTTCATTAAACCATACTACAGTATGGTGGTGTGCGTTGGGATGGACGGAATTTTTTTTGTTTGTTGCCCAGACAGGCCCGTCCCAGTCAGCTCGACACCAAGCATTCTGGCACTCTCCTGTCTGTATCATAATGAGCACAAACTTAATTGGTATAAAGGGCAGCCTGGTCTTGATGGAGTAAAGACTTGTAAAGACTGAGGGAGGGATAACGACTCCCCTAACAACCCAGTGTAGTGTGTGAAAGATGGGAGAGATCAGGCATATCTCACATTAGACTTTTAGATTTAATTTCAATTTAGAATGATCCATTTTCCAGAGGTGGACGCCCCGGCTTCAGAAAGTCCTGCCACGTATCTGTTCCATCCATTAACTCAACCAGCACAAAACAGCACAAGACAGGCAATTTGACTAATTAGCTCGAGCCTATCGCGTTGAAGAGTTGTGCTAATTAGAATCAGCTGGTTTAGTTAAAGGATGGAACTAATATGTGGCAGGACTTAAACTTTCCGAAGCCACCCCTTCTGTTTTCTCCAAACACTGCTATTGCACTGCTACAGTATGTATATTCCACCTCTATTTATTCTCTACACACTGTACTATACAGACATCACGACTTCACCACTGTTCATCATTCTTTGCACACATACAGTGTACTATATATATAGTAGTGCAAGTAGCGCAGTACTGTACATATACAGTGTATATATACAGTGGAACCTCAGATTACAAGCACGATTCGTTCCGGAAGCATGTTCGTAAATCACAGCGAATTTCCCCATAAGGAATAATGGAAACGGATTATTCGTTCCACAAGCCAAATAAATAAATACATAAAAATGATGACTACAAAATATAAAATAAAATGAAGTAATAATAAATCTAGACAGATAAGTATTTCTGTTTGTCTGTGCTGTATATATGTGTATGCGTTCAAGCGCTGTGTATGTGTGTGTGTGTTTGTGGGCATATGCGCTGTGTGTGTGTGTGTGTGTGTGTGTGTGTGTGTGTGTGTGTGTGTGTGTTTGTGCGACCCCGTCTCCCTCTTCTCGTCTTACACAGTAACCCTTCCTCCTGTTTTCCTATTTGAGAGGGGGGAGGAACTACGTATTATCGTGTGCGGGACGACTTTCACACACACACACATTAACGGAAACACTTTTATGTGGAAAATTAACAAGGAACATAGCTGCTGACACTCGAGTAAGCGCACAGTAAAATTTTTGCTCGTCTTGCCGAACAATCGCAAACCGCGTTACTCGCAAAACCGAGGTTCCACTGTACTAACTGTGACCATGATTTTGTGTGAAATACAGTAGGTACAGTACAAAGAGTCACAAAGTGAATTCCCTAAAAATCTGCATTTCAAGCCGTGCCAAATAAGAGCAACAAGACTTTCCAAACTGTGACATTATCCAAATCACAGAGCAAGTCCTATTGATAGGATTTTTGCAAGCCGAGTCAAATTAAGTAACGTTTGTTTGAACGTTGTATTTAACGTTGTCCAATTCCTCCCCGTCACTAGGGGGCTCCCACATTAAGGCTGCTACTACCACTCAGCCGGGAGGGCCAAAGACTGTCACGTGTTAACTCCGAACCACGTGACGCCATCCGACCGCATCTTACTCACACACCGTTGGGGGCGGAGTAACACACTCGGAGGACAGCGCTATCCACTCCTTCCGCTCGCGTGAGCTCACAGACGCCCCTGATTGGCTGTAGAGCCGTGATTAATGTGGGAGCACTAAGTACCTCTCACCCCTCCCCTCATCAGCTCTCTCTAGACCTCCGGCTGCGAGAGGTTACAGTATCACCCGGGAATCGAACTCGCGACCTCCGGATGATAGGGGGTATCAGTTACTAGAATTTATTTATTAGCACAGGTATTAGCAGATTTAGAATACGTCTAGCATCAACAACAACAAAAGCAGATTTTCCCCTATTGAAATGAACCCCTATTCAATTCAGTTCAGGTTTATTCATACAGCACTTTTAACAATGATCATTGTCAAGTTCAATACAACAGACGATGTGTTTAAGTTCATATGGAGTCCGATTCGTTTTTGGAGGCTCTGATACAAAACTGTCGGAAATTCCAGTCCTGAATATTTAGCGTCAGTAAATACGACCTTCTCATGAAGACCATCTCAGGAAAGCAAGACCAAAACTTCATTTAGAGTTACCAGCCTGTAGCTCAACATTATTTTATTAAAGTAATTCTTTCTAAAAAACAAGATTGTTCCGACAGTGGATGTCATCGCAAAATACTGTAATTACAATTACTATATCACAATGATCGTCCAACCTCAGGGTTCCTGCTGGGATCTGATGAAATAATGTCCAGTGACATGAAAATTAATTTGCTTGTAAATAGTTTTATCTTAAAATTTGTCTTAATTTGTCTTTTGTCTTAAAGTTTGAACAAATAGTGAAACAAGTATTGAGTAAAAAAAAGGTCACAGATCGAATAATAATCTAAATAATCCTGTGAACTTTAAACCCTGAGCATGTTTTATTGCACATGCAGTCTTTTATTTCACATAATTAATTTTTTTTTTTACAATTTTTTTTTATTTTACACAATATTTTAAACAGTTTTAATCCTTTTAGTTGGGCAAACGTGACTCTCGTCCCCAACCCCTGTTGTAGTGTGTACAGATTCTTATGACTGTTTAATTCTTTTTCTCTACAATGATAAGGAAAATGTCACGCAATAATGAAATAACAGAAGCAAAATGGCAACCGCATCCATCATCTGTAACCCAGACAGATCTAATCATGCTGGCTGATGATGGAAGCAGAATTTAGCATTTTTTTATTTTTAAATCACAGATTTATCATTTGAAGATCTTGATCATCTCACACACGGTATCACGCGGTCTGTTGCGGAATTCGAGTGAGAATTTCATTTTAAGAGCTCCTTTGCAAGAACAGAAATCTCCATTTTTATCAATTGTCACAAATCAGACATTTTTTTTTGTATTATGCACTCTAGTAAATATCAGTCAAATTGGTGTTGGGTTGTTTTTGGGTATCGAGTAAAAATAACTCGTCAGGTTTAGGATTCAGAATTGTACACGGCAGTCAGTTCACTTCTCTTTGAAGAATGACATTTAACAGTTTTTTTCTCTCTCGCATGAATCCTTCATTTAGAAACTAAGAATATAATGTTGAATAGTTTTTTATTACATTTCACTAGAATACATTTACTAAAGGGCACATTTCTCTCATTTTTTTTTGCACTGTGAGTTTGAGAAAGATATCTATCCATCTGGCTTACAGTGGGTGCCAATAATTTTGGAGCCGTCTGTACCCGCAGGCAGTGTGTAAGATGGGGAATCAAGCTGTGCAGTATGCTTCGGTTTGAAACGAATAAGCCTGTATATTTAGCACTGACAGGCTTGAAATGAAAAGTATGCAAATATATTGAATTTCTTTTTTTTTAATTCCAGAAGCACTGCACAGGTTCAAATGTGTCAGAAACTGCAGACTATTGGATATATTAAGCTGTACCTCTTTCTCATTCCTGTCACTGCCAGAGCACAGTCGATAAGCTGATAAAGAAGACTAACCTGGCGCTGGTGATTGGCACCCATTCCTGGAGGGAGCAATTTGTGGAGGCGGTGACAGTCAGTGCAGGTCACACATATATTGGGTCTCTTCCTTTTCCAGATTAATAAAAAAAAAAAAAAAAAAAAGAAAGCCAAAATCTAATCGTTAATTATCTTTGCACATGTTTCAGGAGATGGAGAAGATGAAGTGGAAGGACGCGAGCATCCGCCTTCCTGCTCCGACTACGTCATGCACTTCCTGACGGTGTTCTGGAAGGTCGTGTTCGCTTGCGTGCCTCCTACTGAGTACTGGAACGGCTGGGCTTGCTTCATGGTGTCCATCACCGTCATCGGCCTTCTGACAGCCATCATCGGAGACCTGGCCTCGCACTTCGGCTGTACCGTCGGGCTCAAGGATACGGTCACGGCTGTGGTGTTCGTAGCTCTCGGCACCTCAATTCCAGGTGTGTCATATTTGTAAATACAGTGGAACCTTGGATTGCGAGTAACTTGGTCTGCGAGGGGTTGGCAAGACAAGCAAAATCTTTTAATGAATTTGAACTTGATAAACGAGCGAGGGCTTGATATACGAGTAGTACCTATATGCTTTGTCTGCCCAGCACACGTGATCACAACTGAGCCAATGGTTCTTCTCTGTCTCATGCTGTAGGATTATGGGTAATTGTCTCCCATGCTCAGTCCCAGTCCCATAACATTGTGATCATGTGTGTGTGTGTGTGTGTGTGTGTAATGCAAAAGCAAGTGTCATTAACGCACTTGTGTGTGTGAGTGAGTGTGTGTGTGTGTGTGTGTGTGTGTGTGTGTGTGTGTGTGTGTGTGTGTGTGTGTGTGTGTGAACGCGTCCTGCACAGTAGTGCCCTCCTTCCTCGTCTCCTTTATTGGAGTTTCTATTATTTCTTATGGAGGAAATTCGCTTTGACATATGAGTGATTTGATATACAAGCACACTTCTGGAACAAATTATGCTCACAGTCCAAGACTTAACTATATTACTAAAACATTGGGGGCTCAGTGTGTTGAGGCTCTGAGTTACTGATCGGAAGGTCGGCTGTTCAAGCCCCAGCTCCCCCAGGTTGCCGCTTGTAAAGCCCTTAACCCTGTCTGCTGTCCTGTGTAATGGCTAACCCTGTGTTCTGACCCCTGCATGCTAAAAAGGCTGGGATATGCAACAAATAAATAATTAATTTCTGCATAAATGTGATTAATAACGACTTAAGCTAAAGAGGTAACAGATGCTTTAGACCGATTGGTGTCACTGAGACTATTAGTGTACCTTACCATCCTTCCTCTCTGTCTTTCTCACCTCTAGACACGTTTGCTAGTAAAGTTGCTGCTACCCAGGACCAGTATGCAGATGCATCCATCGGCAACGTTACCGGGAGCAACGCGGTCAACGTCTTCCTGGGCATTGGTGTTGCGTGGTCAGTCGCTGCAGTCTACTGGACCGTACAGGGCTTGAAATTCGAAGTGGAGCCCGGCTCACTGGCCTTCTCCGTCACCCTCTTTACTATTTTTGCCTTTATCTGCATGGCCGTTCTGCTCTTCCGGAGACGGCCGTCCATCGGGGGTGAGCTAGGAGGTCCTCGAGTTCCACGCATCCTTACCACATTGTTATTTGTGGGTCTGTGGCTTCTTTACATTCTTTTCTCCAGCCTGGAGACCTACTGCCACATCAAGGGCTTCTAAATCTTTTGGGGCATGTACAAAAAAAAAAAGTCTACAGACTACACTCTGTAAAGATTGCTCCGAAAATATACTAAGTCGCCAAATTCAGCTTAGTGAATTACGAAGCTTTCTGGAGAACTTTTTGAAGATGGAAAAAAAAACAGACACACACACACACACACACACACACGCACACGCACACAAATACTATGAGAACATGTATGTAAGACACAAAAAAACGCATGAAGAATGCTTAAAATTGTCCACATTTACTATGTAGAACTTTGAGAGACGGAGATATGGGGTCTTGTGAACAAAGATGAAAATGAAAAGGGGATCAAATATAACAGAAAAATCATAGATCAGGTAGAGGATGTTAGGTTTATGACATCAGTATTTACTTTGGGAAAGGTTCCTCATTTACAGAATGCATATGGTCAGGTCGGTTTTGTGGGTGTGTCATTGCGATGTAATGTACAGTGGAAGCATTAGCAATGTAATGAAGTAGACGCATTTCAAACACAAACACTTGGCTTTAAGCCTCAAAAAAAAAAAAAAAAAGAGAAAAAAAAATCAGGGATAGAAAATGCAGACTGAAGAAGCAGATCTTTGCCGTTGCTGTAATTTAACATAATGATTTAACGAAGCCATGACATTTTCGATCGAGGACATGAAATCACCACAGTGTGCAGGGGATAGAATCGATTTTATAAAGATTTTAATCCATTTTTTTGATTTGTTAAATGAATCAAATGAATCAGTCAAAGCCATTGTTCCTGTTGGCGCTCTTCTGTAAAGAAACGCTTTGAAGAAGAAGCTGACCGAGCGCTAATCTATATCGCTTTTGGTTCCCTTTAAATACCGTTTAAACCATAAATATTCCGACCCTCGAGATACGCGGGGTCAAAGAGTAAGACGCTGCCTCCTCCACTATTGTCTCTGCACAGGCGACCTTTCAAAAGACAATACTATTCGTGCTATAAATATTGATTGATTGTATCATACAGTATTTATGCAGTTTATGTTCATCCTATAGTTGGTTTGAGCACAAAACACACAAGACATTTCAACATGCCATATTTAGAGCTTTGCAAAATCTTATGCTGGTCTATTTAGTTAATTGACGATGGGTCGATGGGTATTTTATTAATTAATTTTTTTCAGAATTGATTTACACTTTAGAAATGATTTGGGCAAAGTTACAACCATAACATGGTCTAAAATGAACATAATGGAGAAAATACAAGCAGCTCCCATCTCCCATCGATTTGCAAGAGTATCGATTCTTCTTCTTTTGAGTTTATGGGCAGCTGGTGCAATACCGCCGCCTACTTGACTGGAGTGTGGAGCAGACGATAGGCAGGGAAACAATTATCGCTTTGTATCTACAGGACTACGAGTTACATCTTTAGTGCTACTGAATCGAATCAAAACTCATAGTGTCAAAAAACTGAATCAAAATTTTATTTCAAAAGTCTTGATATGATATAGTTCTACACATATTGTGTGTACATCAAAGTAGTCTTAGACTCAACACTACTCCGTGATAAACAGCGCTTAGAATTTGTCACTTCTGTTTTTGGCAAACTCCGCGGTACAAGGGCAACTCTTGTGCTTTACTCCATAAGTTTTCGTAGTTTGATCATAATATTTATCCATTTTAGACACAAAGACAAGAAATCCAGGGAATAATGTTAATCGGCTGGGATACAGGAATGAAGGAATTGTCAACGACAGTAATTCCACACTTTATTTTCCAGATTCACCCCACACAGAATTAACACTCCTTATTTATTATATGGTTGAGCCATTTGTTGTACAGTATATGTTTTCTATAAATTTATGTTTGGTACATACAGTAACTATCATACTACCTCTCAAAAGGTACTTCAAAACTTTTAATATTCAGCTTAAAATATTAAGCAAGTTTAGCACAACTTCTCTTATTTGATAAAACAGTGGTGAATTACAGTCTTAACATAAACCTGTGTGTCTCTATTAAGATTTAAACCCATGTACCCGTTCCCAGAACTTATACAATCTAGTAGTCTGATTTAAACCACTGTAACCCTGATCAGGCAGGTACTAAGGATGCTGTAACAAAAACCTCTTGTTTTCAGTGGTTTATAGTCTGAGATGACTATAGATTGTAAGAGACTGTCTTTGCTAAACACTGATTTTGTGTTCTTTTTTTTTTTTTTTAAGTTACCTCGGTTCTTTGAGTTCTTCTTTATACCATTGTTATTGAGTCAGAATGCTCATGTGCTCTCTTATAAGGAAATTTACTGTTTAAGACTTTTCTTTTCCTTTTTTATTCAGTGCATAACGGCACTCTCAGCGGCCATTTTTTTGCATTCAATGCAATTTGCGAGCTTGTAGAATGTAATGTTGGTATTTGTCTATTTAGGTGTTGAAAGTTTTAAGAACTAATGCTTTTTAAAAGTACAACAGGGAGGATTCTTTAATTTACTCTTTACACTTGGGAAAATACAAAATCTTTGTCAATATTGTTGTTTTTTGCACAAACTGCAGATGTTGTAGTTAGTTTTACAGCCATCTACTCACATTATAAAGTTCTTGTAAGTTGTTGTACATACAGTATGCTGTACACTTTACAGTTTCACTATACGCCCAGATGAAGTTGATTTACCAATCTGAGTACTGAGCAGCATGGCTTTTGATTCGGTCTATGAAGCCTGGAAGAGGTCTTTATTGAATGCTACAGCATAGGAATTGTGTTACCAAAGTTACTGTTAGCGTAGTTCCTGGAACATAACCATGCACATTTCAACTCTGTTTTAAATACGAGGTTAGACCAATTGGGGCCGCGGCATACACAAGCTCCCGTTCATGAACTCTATAGAAATACTGCTGTAGTGAGACCAAATATTTGTTGCTAATTCACAGATACAAGCTATTTCTTGACATATGCTTACTGCCCAATTTAGCAGTTACTACTGCACCCAGTGGTCAAAAATGGGAATTACAACAAATGCATTTGAGCGGGATCAAACAGGGAACGACAGGGTTGCACGGGTTGCGTTTTTTTTTTTTTTTTAATACCAAATAGAGAGAGTTTAAAAATACTCCACTGCCGCCAAGAGCCATTTCTATTTTAAAATATATTGCAAAGGGCAGACATGTCGACCTTGTTTCCCTTGCAGGGGATGAGAGAAACAAGACAAATTTTCGGCTTGTTTCTAGTATTTGAGATGCATTTCTTTTGGACATTTAGCTCAAACCTGGAAAAACTCGGTTAACGATATTAGCTCATCCTTGTGTGCCTTGCAGATGGTGAGAAACTGACCTGCTCTATCAAAAACACGTCCTAAAACACCTGCCTGGGGCATGTTAGCATAGCTTGTTTCTCTACGGCCATGTTTTCGGGAAGAATTAAGCCAGAGAACACTGGAGCTGTGAAACGAAAACGTCCATGTTCATGCATTCATCTTCATTAAGAGCTTCGTCTCGGTCAGCGAGGCAGTGGATCCATCATTTGCACCGGTGTTCTCTCACGCGTTCACATACTGTACTCACAGGGGCACTTTAGCATAGCCGATCTGTCTTTTGAAGCTGTGAGGTGGCAACGCTACCTGCAAGACCGTCATGCAGATCGGGCGGAACATATTTTAGAAATAAATGTAGATGGAGTAACAATTGCAGGGTAGTCTGTGTGCACTACACTGCTTTTTCCATTTTTAATGGATTCCACTCCTGATGCTGTTAAGTCTGATGAATCATTAATGTCGGTAGAATGTAATAAGTGAAGTATTGATTGGGCTCAATCTTTGTTCTGTTATAAAAGCACTCAGTATCAGGACTTAGTTTTTATAAAGTAAGGTTTAAAAAAAAAAAAAATCTATTGTGCAGTCTATTCTGGTTTGTAATGAACAGTGTGCTAGGAAACGCTCCAAGCCATGCTTTTGGCAGTGATTGATTTCCTGCGCAAGACGAAGCTTTTACCTGTGTGGTTTGGTCGTTTTTTTTTTATCCGTTACATAGTTACACATAAAGGCGCATGTACTGTGTAGGAGTACGGTTTGACAGAAAATGAAAGCCATGCATGGGTGAATGTATTAAATGTTCAATGCTAGTCCAGTGACCAGTATGTGCTGCAATGGAAAATGACCATTTCTAAGACCATTTCAAAGGCAATTTCTCTTGTATATGCCAGAGATATAACAGCTATTCAGTCATAATTAAAGGCCCTGTTATAGCTTTTGATGTTTTCCACAATCAGATCCGAGTTTAGCATGCCGCATGTTGACGGTGGCTTGAAAACGTATTCAGCCTGCATCTATGTGATATGTCTGCGTCCCCACTATTTGTGAGTTTTTGTGTTGTGTAAAAGAAAAAAAATTATTTATGCATATTTAACAAATATTTTTCGCCTTTATCAAAGCCCCAATGGGCATCACTATAGCAATAAACGTATTTGAATACTTTTTTTTTTTTTTTTTTTTTCACTTTAAACTCAAAGCAATATTTGTTCGTTGAAATTTGAAAATGTTTCAAGTTTATCAGAAATCGTCAACTGGAGAGTATTAAAAAAAAAAGGGAAAAAATCAGACACCGTTAAACATTCCAATGTTGCTTTGACAGCACAATATTTTTCTTTTGAATGATTTTCAAAAATCCACACTTCATTTCAGATGAAAGATTTTCAAGCTAGCAGTTACTATATAGCAATTGCTCCATGCTGACTGATTTTCAGGCAGAACCATATAGGGGAAAATGGACTGCCTTGTTGGTATGTTGTTGCCAAATTTGCCTCTTAACATCCTCCTCCACCAGTTGCTACGCTGCTGTGTCTCTATTAACCACCTCCAGTGAACATGACAACTGCAGATGGCCTTGGTGCTATCCGAATGATCTGTAATAACTTTAACGCCACTGGCTTCTTTTCCTCTTTGTATAAATCGCCCCATG
This sequence comes from Clarias magur, assembly GCA_013621035.1. Taxonomy (NCBI): domain Eukaryota; kingdom Metazoa; phylum Chordata; class Actinopteri; order Siluriformes; family Clariidae; genus Clarias; species Clarias magur. The sequence goes on along the minus strand of QNUK01000854.1, from coordinate 77,934 downwards.
CCTGCTTGCACTACAGCTGTTGCCAATGAACATCGGGGATTCTCCACCTTCTAGATGACTGATTTCCCATCAATCATTCCCTTCCAGTTCGACACCTGTTTGTCTTGACATTGCCTCTATCTCTGGAAATGACTAAGGGCCTGTTTTCCTCATCCATTCGATCGATATTTCTTCTTTAGACCTTACAGCTGAATTGTCCTTACATTATCTTACAACCTTGAATGCTCCCAATACACCAAAGTCTACCCCCACTGGGCCATCTCAACTAGGTGATTTGTTCTCTATCACTTTATACTACTTTTTCGGTTTTGCTTTATCACTTTACTTGCTGTAGTTTGGTTCCTTCAACTTCAGCACTGGAACTGTCTTTATTCATTGCCATTGTGCAATTCATTACCATTGTCCTAACAGACTACTTTATCTGGCCTTCCTTTGGAATAATACTTACAGTAGACTCAGTAGGCTCATTTTAAGAACTCAGTAGTTATTCACATACGTAACCCAACCAAATCCTAAAACTGACCCATTAAACTTGCCATCAGTAATCACCAGTTACCAATGATCAATTTAAATATATTTCAGAATATATACTGTAGATATTTCTAACAGGGCAGTAGTAGGTCAGGTTGTGGCTCTTGGTTGCTGGTCAAAGGGTCGAGGGTTCAAGCCCACCAATGTTGGGTCCTTAAGCAAGACCCTTAACCCCTAAAACCCAGCTCCTGCATGCAGTGCCAGCCCCAAGTCTGGCTGAAGAGAAAAAAAAATCATTTATTAATTCATTTCATTCATCCTCAGTCAGTACTTTATCATGGTCAGGGTTGCAGTGGATCTTGAGCTCATCCCAGTAACACCAGGTACCGTGAATGGGATGCTTCAATGCTCTGCCATTCGCCCCCAGTGGCATTTCCAAGTCTTCACCCCACAAACTAGAATGTTTTAAGGAAGTGGGACCAAACCATTGAACCTTGAAGAAACCTACCAATTCAGGCAGACAGGACATGTGAAATTCAATTCTGCACAGGCATTTAAGTAAGCTCAGGATCAAACTCCTGGAGCTGTGAAGCGGCAATGCTCCCAGCTGTGTCACCAGTGCTGTTTACACTTTTGATATTTAGTTAGTCAAAGGCAAAATACACATTAAGATTTATGAGCACATTCTTTTTTTATAGTCAGGTGATAATGTAAGTCTTTAAAATGTTTGTTTTTTTCCTTCAATTTTTAAGAACTAAAAAGAGGTCTCTAGGCCTCCATATTTGTGCTACGCTTGCGAGCACGGATCCTGATCATGTCACAGCTATCCGTGGTTGGCTAATGGATGGGAACGGATGGAAGCGAAAAAAGAAAACACATATGCCCTAAAGATATGTTTCTTGTCACTAGGCACATAGTCGTTCCCTCGCACGTAAAGGCGTTGTAGCATTTTCAATAGTGTAACCTACGTCTTGAGCACACTGTACTGTATATAGTGAACAGGAAGCCATTTAGAATCCAACCTAAATGTTGATATACGTCTACGACATGGATATACAATAGCTAGAATTATTTCCTGTTGTTGTTCGCATTATGATCGTTCTGATTGTCATTTATAGTGATTTAGCTTCATCTGTTGCAGAAAACCGCGGCTGCTAGTAGATTATTACTGTACATCAGTTCCGCCTATGTTTTGTCTTATTTGTTTTATTCGTCTTGGCAGGCGCGTCTGGGCTTTTGAGGACATTTTAAAACTTTAAACCTGAGAAAGTGGAATTACTTTTTGTACTGAAAACGAACCATGCCAATATAAACCATACAAGTGTTTAAAGTGCCCTATAACTGTGACGGTTTTATAAGAATTCTTTTTTTAATAAGACTTTTTTTTTTTTTTTTTTTAAACTCATGAGCATGAGTGAAGTGTAATACAGAAACGTATGTTCAATATATATAAGCCTGTTTAGCCAAATGGTCACGTCATAGGTCGGCACGCCGTTTACGAAGATTTCTAACAGACTGTTACTAATGAACTGAAATGCTTTTGTTGTTTATTTTAATGGCTTGGTTATGGCCTTAGGGATAACTTTTTTGTTAAATGTCTTGCTCGTGTAAGGAACCGGCACTGTGTTATAGGTTCTGATATTTTTACTCTGGACACAACAGGAACCCAAATGGATCGACACGACAAGTGCAATATAAAATTTCACTCTTTTATTTATTTATTTATTTATTTATTTTTATTTGAGGGCATGTACAAAAGAAAACAAAATATATAAAAAAAAAAAGTCATCCTTGACGCAATAATAATTAATGTGTTCATTGGCCTATAGTTAAACAAATTAACAGGTTTGTAGTAGATTTTTCATTGTTTATTGAGTTTAAGTTATTGAAGCCGTTCTTCAAATTTTTTATTTATTTCCCCTTAAATGTCACATATTTAATATTTATTCATATTACGTGTTTATACAGTATAAAAGCGGAACTCTTTAAAGACGCATTTCCAATTTGTATGTTTCCTGTAACAGAAGTAAATGGTTTGGATTGATGTTTCTAAGATATTTAAATACAGTATGTATGTTGAACTGCTTAAAAAGAACCTGTAACGGAAAATTTAACTGAAAATTGAGTTATTATTCTGTTTGTCTTTCTTGTGCACACACACACACACACACAATTTCCTTGTTACTAATTTCTACAGCATTTGTAGATTTGTATGAGCTAGAAAAAAAAATTTTTTTCCAAAGACACTCTATTCTAAATCTTCTTTTTTTCCTAATATCAGTTAATCCTGTTAATAAAACACAGTTTATGATACACACAGCCCCGAAGGCTATTGGATTCTTGGAAAAAGAAGAAGAAGAAGAAAAAAAGTTATTCAGGTTTTATAAGTATGTTCCATGTTTCAACGCAGCTGTTTTTGTCTGTTCAACGTGTTTCGCAGAGGTCGTTTGTGTAAATTTAAGAATGTGACAGCACGGGTCTCTTAGCTCCATGCGTTCTTTCGAATGTTCTGCCTTAAATGTAACGTGTCAGTCCATTAAGTCATCTGGCATTCGATGTTAGTAGAAATGTGTTTGCACTGTGCTGTTGTGCATGTCATAGATGTGCAAAGAAGAAAAAAAAAAAGGCATGTCCGTTTTTACGTGCATGATCCGTTTTGTCGGTTAATGTTTACTTGTTTTGTTTTCCGAGGAAAAGTTGAAAAAAATTCATCTGAAAAGCAGTTCTTAATGCTTTTATATGGTTATAATTTAAGAATAAACAAAAAAAAAAGTCATTTGAACTGTCTGTATATTTGTGTTTATATCTTTTTTGTAGTTGATCTTGGAACCATTTGCTACTCTACAACAGGGTGGAAACCCTGTTACTCTGAATACATTCCATTAGAACTGTGGAATCTGAGTGTGAACTGCGTTCAAATACATGTGTGAGAATTCACACACACACACACACATCAGAACCTAAAAAAGGGATAACAGGCCCAGGAGCACTGGATGCTTTTATGGACTATGTAACAGAATTTTGACTTTTTCTTGTTCCTGGACAGAGAGTATTATTTCCCAGTTGCTTGTGCCTAAAGGAAATGTCAGGAAATTGTACTGCAGGCACTTGTACACAAACCAAGAAAACTAAAACAGGAACAATCCAAATAGTGATATGCCAAACCGGGAATAAACAGAACAGAAAATCTAACAGAACAGAACAAATACAACACACAGACTGACCAAACAATGAAGACTAAATAATTATACTAATCTAGGAACTCTGACACACAGTCCTAAAAAGGCTGCCTTGGTGGACCAGAATAACCCCCTAAATAAATCTTTTGTTTGGCTTCTTGATACTAGGCTGTGGTGCAGGGCACTGGGACTAGTTTGGACTTGGCATGGTGGCTATGGTCTAATTGGGCATGAATGAGGGGCTGAGATAGAAAATTGTCATGGGGACAGAGTTAGAGCTGGACACCAGGACGGAACATGGGGTCATGTTCTTAAATTGGCATGTGGCAGAGTGAACATGATGTTCTTGAAATGTAGTTGTTGAGAAAGCAAAATATTCTCAAATGTGGGGGACAGACAGGAAACAGTAGGACATTCTTGGTGCCATTATATGGATATGGGATATGGGGCTCCTCCTATCCCTGGACAACACTACACTCTTAACCAGTGGTACTTCAAATTTAAGAAGGCAAGGTCAATAAAATGTTCTTCAAGCCGAGGTCCGAATCTCATGTTTGTGTTAGGATTCTGATAAGCAGTCGTTGTAAGTGAAAAATAAACAATTGAAAATTTTTGCATAGCATTCAGTAATATTTATTGTCTATTTTAAGTGACTACGATGAACATGTTGACAGTTTGAACTTTTATGGCTTTGTACAGTATTTTCCCTTGTATAAACAATACCGAGCTGTAAATGAATGTAAAAGGTCTCCGTCGTACAGGCTCTCAGTTTAGGTATCGTCACCATCACCTTGGACTGCTGCGGATACGTTCACTCTAACGACCTGTGTTTTATCTCACATCACATTACTGCTTATTATCAGCCCCAGCATTGTAGAACATATGAGACAAACAGGTTTTAAACCTTCTGCAAGAAAAACAAACATATATTGGACTGTCCATACGAACGATACAGATGGGGGCTTAACTCCCTGCAGACCTTATGGTGAGCCTGGAACCTGCCCAGCTTTGTTGCGTTGCTCGCTCTTTAGCACTGATTTCCTTACAGCGCACAAAGAACTCTAGGTGCAGGTGAAAACAATGAGGAGGCCAAAAACACCAACTATACCAAAGCTCCAGGCGTTATCCCAGACACACTATAATAGTACCAACAAGCCAGCGAGACTCCCATCATGCCTACATGGCAAGCCATTGTTTAGATTTTTTCAAATCCTGTTGAATATATACTGATTGGGAAATAATCATCTGGAGGTCGGGCTCATGCGGCCCTCTGGTGCAGGGTGATGAACAGGAGAGGGAAAAAGACTTTATTGATTTGATTTTCTAAAACTGCTAATACAGACATCAAATACAATGTCCCGGATATAAATTTTTTGAGAGCAAGTGGGTGAGAAAGAGAGAGAGAGAGAGAGAGAGAGGGAGAGTGCATAATGATTTGTAAATCTTTCACTGTTTTTAGGGGCAGGACTTTATTTTAACCTCTCCGTTTCTCTCCATCATTTCGCTTGGGTGAGTTGTCAAAAAAAAAAACGCAATGTTACAAATCGCACTTCATCTGAAGTACAGTAAAAATGTACTCCTGCCTAAAATAGCAGTGAAATTACTGCCAGTTTTGTTCATGGCATTTTTCTATTGCCCATGGTGGGTTTAATGCTTGTAAAAGAAGCAGAATTGAACCCTATCCAGGGTGTAACCCACCTTGTGCGCCAGTGTATGACCCTGTATAGGATAAACGTTTTTATCAAGGAGAGATGAGGTTGTTAGCAGGAACGTATGAAGCTTCATTCGGGAAACCACACCCATTCGATTCCTTAACCTTTTTAAAATGTCAGTGGCTTTTGTGGCCTCGACACTGTTTCGTACACCAGCATCACGTGCTCCTTTAGAAAGTGTTTTTTCCAAAGCTGGTGAAATTTGGTGTGAAAATTGAGTCGCCTCAGCTTCACCGCTCTTACAAACAGAATTAAAATCTCATGAACTTTTCCCATCTACCTGCTAAAAAGCTGTCCATGATCAATCTTTGCCCTCGAAGAAAGACCACAAGCGCACTGCAAACAAATTCAACAAATTCTTAGGATTTGGTAAAGCATTTTATTTACACATGCATACAAAACCCAATATATTTTTTATTAAAGTACATTTATATTATCATAGAAAATGATGCTGTGTGAAGAGAAAGAAAAATCTAGCGGTAAGATTCAAACCCATCTATTTAAGTAGGTAATTGTTTTAACACCAACGCTCGCAGAAACCAGAAGCACCACATGGTGTTAAAAAAAAAAAAAAAAAGAAAAAAATCTTATTTATTGACTGAGAGTTGTCTCCCAAGGGCTCGGTTGACGCTTTGGGTAATTAACCCGTTTAACAGAATTGTCTGGATTGCCTCAGTACTTTAGCAAGGCTTCATCTCATCATCACTAGATTCGACCACATGAATCAATTAGCCCTAAATTACTTCACTCCAGCGATGGGTAAAAGAGAGACGATCTAGTTAGCACAAGCTGTTCAAGATTTATCTTCCTCCAAGCCATCAAAAATACTCCTCACTTTTGTTCTTTTCCCTCCAAAAATCCTGACTCCTCACCTTTTCTTTTTCAAGCGACCATATTAGCTATGTGTACTGAGTCCCTTTAAGGCCCTAGGAGGAGAAAAAGAGGGAGAGAGAGAGAGACTTAACAAGACAAGAGTGATTACTAGACAAGTACTTTTTGTTTCCGTTTATTTCTTTGCAAAGAAAATCCAAAATGGTGGCAAAACTGTGAGCAAGGCTGCGGCCAAAAAACCAACAACAGTACATACATGTAATTAAGTGATTTATAGATACTAATTATCATTATTAAAATAATATGAAAAAACAAACAAACAAACAAAACCAACACAAAACTGTTAACTGCCTCCTGTTAGCAAGCTTGTGTGAGATCAAGGATCCCTCACCTTCTGTGCTGGGATTCGTCACAAGAGGTCATTCTGGTATATGATTGGTTAGAAGGCTTGATGAAGGCGGGGCTTAAATGTGTTTTCAAGTGCAGTGTTCAACTCCAAATGATTTGAGTAAGCTGTAGTTTTGCAAGATCTCACAGGAAACTTATCTTTTGTACATATTTTTTAAGAATGATTTTTTCCCCTCCTTTTATGGATATTTTTCTCTTTCATGGATTCCATAGCTTTGCGACATCTTAGTTTTACGTAGGGCAACAAAAAAGGCTAACAACAATGTTTAAAACAAGGTTTATTTAAGCAAAGCTTTGCAACACGAGGTGCGCTAGTGGCCTCTAGTGGCCGCAATGAGGCAGTGCTACCACTAGAGGCCACGAGCGCACCTCGTGGCCACCATTGGTCGCACGAGGTGCGCTAGTGGCCTCTAGTGGTCGCAATGAGGCAGTGCATCTCCTGGTGGAACATTCTATCTAAATAATAATCACTAGTGTGAGAAATGAAATAATTCTGTAAGGTTGATTATGTTAACATAATTTGTTGTACTTTTAAGTTACAACAAAGTTGTAACTTAAGTTAAGTTGTACTTTTTACTTGTAAGTTGTACTAAGTTAAGTTGTACTTTTTACTTACTTGTCAGCCAGATACACTTCCTGTTCGGTAATTAGAGAGTGAATTACAGATGAGAAACTGAAAAAGTAGATCGGACAAAGATGAAGTTTTGTCTTAAAACGACTCCAGCGTGTTAAAATTAACTTATACTTCTTCTTTTATTTTCATCTGTGCCGAAAATATGAACTAATCCCAGTTAAAATATCCAGTTTAGCTTTCCTAATTAATCTCTTGGTGCAGGTGTTTGTTTACATTGAGCAAGTAGTGCATTAGAAGCTTATTTTAAAGTAGATTATTGAATTCAGCACATAACTGTTCATAACATCACTTTTACTCAACCTTATGATTTAATTTATGGCGCAGGTTCAACTTCAGGCAGAGTCTATCATCTAAGGATTATCAAAGTTTTGTTAAATTCTGTCCAGCCAGTTTTGTGTGATGCTGTGACAAAATCTTCCCGAACAGACAGACAGACAGACAGGCAGACATAAAGAGCGACTGAAAATTTTCAGAGACTGGTTTCAGGTCCTTCAATGTATAAAATGTAAAAAATATCATTGAAACAGTTCACCAATATACAGACAAAACTTTTATTTTTATAGATAATTACAATGATGATAATAATAAAAATAATCCACTTTAATATTAAAACACATTTTTGCTAACTAAATGATTGCATGTGTTATTTTATAGGCAAACCAAAATTCTGAGGTCTGAATATTGATGTTCACATTTTCCGGTACTGATTTATAGAGTATTGTTTATTAATATACCCAAACTGTAAAGTGCGCCCTTGTGTATTACATGGCTGCACAAACCTTTCACTTAACCCTTACAATTAATTTGATTACTCTGACTGACATGTAAATTAGTAAGAAATCAAATTAATGGTTAATAGTTACACTTCCAAACCATATGAGCTTACAGATTGTAAAAATAGTGTGCTATACAATATAGAATCTGTTAAAAGAGAACTCATGAAGCCATTAAAAAAACAGAATGATATACAGAGAAATTAATACACATTAAATGAATACACATTCAAAAAAAAAAAAAATCACCACCAGCAGTCAGTGTTCATGGTTTTGTGCAGCCAGGTTGCATAGTTTGCCACTCGGGTGTACACCCCATATACCTGCCGACTCCCGCACCCCTCTGGCCCGCCCCAGGACACCAGACCCTGCACTACCCACCTCCCACTGTCGGGATCCTTTATAACAAATCCACCTCCGCTGTCCCCTAAACACGTATCACGTCCTCCTTCGTAAAACCCGGCACAGAACATGTTCTCTGTGATGTTGTAGCTTGCAGACCGCGCGTTGTAGCTGGCTTCACACTCCTCCTGAGCTACAACCGGCAATTTCACGAACTGCAGCACCTCAGACACGACACCGAGATCAAAGGATACCTCGCTGCCCGAAGCAGAGATATTAGGCATGTTGATCCCCCAACCCGCAACCACGCCCAGCGTGTGAGGCAAGGGTGTCCGGGTCTGACCTTTGACCCACGGTGGAGGCAAACAAACAGGCCTCACGAGCTCATTCAGTGCCACCTCTTGGCTGAGTTTGACCAGGGCGATGTCATTGTTGTAATTGTGTGGATCAAATTCTGGATGGAGGATGAGCTTCTCGACGGAGCTGTTAACAGACAGGTTTTTGTCCCGGACGTCTGTGAGCCCCAGTGTCGCCTGTACGTGTGTGGGATCCACGGGAATAACAGACGGGTCTCCCCTCAGGTGTCTCCGGAGCACGTGTGCAGCTGTGAGCACCCACGACGCAGACAGGAGAGCACCACTACCGAACCAGCGGCCCGTAGGTACGCGGGATGTGTCCTCCACGGACAGGAGAACCTGCCAGGGAAAAAGACCCGGGATTGCTGAGCGTCCGCCGACGATCCGCTTTTGGTGAGTTGGGAAGGGGCGTGACTCCTCACCGCATGCTTACACACAAATCAAATGCACACGATACATATTTACCCCTGTGTTACGGCATATTGTACATACACTATAAACAAGAGATTCGATTGTGTGTTACAGGTTTTTAGCTTACCTGCTTGGGCTTTAGGTGTAGTAGGCAACTGGAATTCAGAATCCGACTGTGTGGTATTCTCCAGATCTGTTTCATCATACAGAGAGTATGATGAAAGTGTTTTAATTCAAAACCTTTTATGGAAAAACAAAATACTGACAGGAAGTCCTGAGTGTGACTTATTAATGGAAACTGATTGCACAGAATTAGAATATATATACAGTGAAACCTTGGACTGCGCGTACCTCAATCTGCGAGCATTTTACAAAACGAGCAAAAAAGTTGCAAGAAATTTGAACTTAATAAACGAGCGAGGTCTTGATATACGAGTAATATGCATGTATTTAAAGAAAAAAAATATATATATTAAAAATATATATATATATATATATATATATATATATATATTATATATTATATATATATATATATATTATTATATTTTTTATTATTGATATATTGATATATTATAATTTTTTATATAATGCTATTATTTTAGTATTATTATCATTATTAAACAACAAAAACACTTTGACATTTAATGCGGGTCAAAAATAAATAAATAAACAAACAAATAAATAAATATATATCAAAGTTTCACCTCGTCGACAGTTAGGCAGCGTTTCTCCATTTTCATTTATCCATACACCTCTCCAATCGCACATATATGTATCTGCAGTGAGCAACAAAAACAAAAAAATGTTTTTTTTTTAAGACGTGCTTTAACCACTTGCGGATTTTTTCAATGATTAGTGAAATTAAGATCCAAACTCTGTTCTCCAGGAGCGCTCCTGCAGCTGTATAGAATCCTGGATCCAAAGGCAGTACTGTTGCTGGAGTTAGAATACACCACGTCTCCTAAAGATGTATCTACGGAACCGCAGTCAATCACTGAGACAGAGAGAGAATTTGAGAAGAAGCTTTAAAAATCATTCATAAGAAACCAAATATGATGAGTTTAATGTTGATGATGTGAGAAAAATTTGAAGGATTAACACCCGATGCAAGGTTTGCTTAAAAAAAACACACAAGATTTTGAATTGCCAAGAAGGAAGAGAATTAAGTCATTCGGATCGATGCAAACTCCGTACAGTACATTGGTTAAAGAGGTGATTATCAGTGTGTATTTGAGGGGGATTTCGCAATGAACCCATGGGCAGATTTAAACGGAACCATGAGCGTACCTATTTCTGCTGCATCCATCTCTTCAAATGGAGATTCTGTCCATGTGCATGGGAAGCAGCCATATCTTCGCTTACTGTACATAAATCTGAGATATTTCTCTTTTACACAAACCTGCTTGACAGACTTGAACGTCACAATGTTTATTTACTGAGCAAAAAGAGAGAAAAATCCCATCCCTCCTCTGTAAAGTATTGGTGAGTAAGGACTTCAGGTTGTATTTGGAGTTATTGCAAAAGTTGCAATACACATCAGTAATGCAGGCTCTACTGGGAATCCTTGAAAGCAGGATCCACATGCAGGTTATTGGCAGTGGTAGCTCAGAAGGTCGGCAGTTGGAGCCTCAGCTCCACCAGGTTGCCACTGTTGGGCCCTTGAGCAAGGCCCTTAACTCTATTTGTGCCAGGGTTACTGTATCATGGCCTATCCCAGCTGTGCTGTGATATGTGAAGATACAGTAGAATTCCGCAATGCACTACTGTATATGTGACAAATAAAGGCTTAACTTAACTAACTGTACACAATTTTAGCACAGAACTGAGAAAAGCAACTAAAGTCAATATACAATAGCTTTCAATGGCATTAAAGCTTTAAGAACAAGACAGCAATATATATATATATATTATTTTTATTTTTTTTAAACTGTGATCTATTATTAATTTTTAAAAGCTTTATGGTGGTATCCATGGGCTACAAGCACGACTACGCCTGTGGCTGGATTAGGTTTTTATCACAGAATATATGCTGTAAATACTAATTAAATAACAGACCAGACGCGAATTGTGTTCAACATAGGAATTTACTGGCTTATTATTGATTTAACTACAGGACGTTGGCTCCTTTGAGATTCCTTCTCTGGTTGGGAGAAAAAGATGGAACACAGACAGAGATAAAGAGAAAAGTGAGAAGGACATGAGCATAGCTATAACCTATACAGTATGTCTCAATTACAAATGATACTACAGACATTATTGAAATAAACACAAACTGTATAAGCTGCATGTATCATCTATAGAAATAAAAGAAAGGTTTTGTCCATACATTGGTCAGGACTCGCTCTTTCAATGATATCTTTATGTTCCACACATTGAAGGGAAAATTTTCCGTCTGTATATCTGCATGTCTGTATGTCTGTCCAGCCAGGTTTTGTCACAGCATCACGCAAAACTGGCTGGACAGAATTTAACGAAACTTTACATCCTTACATACAGTACCTGCCTGAAGTTTAACCTGCACTATAAGTGAGATCAAACTGTTGAGTAAAAGCGATGTTATGAACAGTTGTGTTTCGGATTTACTTTAAAACAAGCTACTAATGCGCTACTTGCTCAAAGTCAACAAACACCTGCAACAATAAATATTAATTAGAAAAGCTAAACTGAATATCTTTACTGGGCTTGGTTCATATTGTCACCGCAGAAATAACCGCTGAAGTGGTATAAGTGAATTTAAACAGCTTATTCTACAGTAGCTTTAAAGCTTTAACTATTCCTACAAACACTTTTCTCGTCAGCGGCACATACTTACGCTAGTCTATCATAAAACTAAGATGTCTTATATATAGTAGATTTAGTTTTTTCATTTTTCTAACTATTGGTTGCAGAACTGAACCATGTACGTAACATACAAAAAGAAACAAGTAAACTATGTACTAATCACTGACAGCAGAAATATACATTGGCTAAAAAAGGGTTATGTAGGAATATACTATATATAAGGGGTGTAACTATATGTGAATTTAAATTCATACAGTAGTATACACTATAAAACACTCACACACACACACACACACACACACACACACACACAAAACATTTTAAAAACATGCATATTGCTTACTTCTACATTGAGGTATGCGGCTGCTCCAGTTCCCGTCTGCCTGGCACTCTATCTGGTAATACTCCAACATCTCTCCATCCTGAGGAACAGTGAGGGAATGAGCATGTACTGTATATCTGCACGAAGCACATATTAAAGGAAACGCTAGACCTAACATATGATTATATTGATTTTAATTATCTTTAAAGTGGTAATGTTTTTTGGTAATTCAGGAAATTAGCTGTTGTCATCACTATAGATTAAAGTGCTGCTGCATCACTCTCTTTAAGCAGACATGACCTGAGGGCCAAATCAACAGACATTCTATGGCATTGTGGGTAATATAGAAAACTGTAGAACCAAAGTGAAAATAAAGCAGCATGTCAGTAAAAAGAGGCTAACTAATAAAACTAATAAAAGAGGTTTAAACTTAAACTTATCTTCACTAAATAAATTCTTGACTAACATCACATTATGTTAATTAAAAAGATTAAGGTGTACATTTTGCTTTAAAAGTAATTCAAATCATCACCTTTTGCAAGGAGTATCCTGGGTCGCAGGTCACAGTGATGTGTTCTTTTAAAAAGTAATTAGATTGTAGTGGCTCTAAATGACCATTAGGTGGCAGCACAGGAACTGCACACTCACTGCCTACAACAACAACAAAGCCCAGAATGTAAAGTAATAGTTAAATTTAACCCTTTAAAGTTATTCTCAAAATTTGGTAGAAGACATTTGGAGTCCAATTGGAAGATGTGTTGAATCTAACCTTATTGAGCCATCTCTACCATTCGGTTGAGGAATGCTATACAAACAATTACTGAATGTCATTCTGTTTTTAAATAGTATGTCTTTTTAACTAGTAGCTAACCAATGAGAAATAAAGTAGATCTAAGGCCAAAAAAAAAAAAAAGGCGCTGTTGTAAAACTCCACAAAATCTAGCAACTTATGTTTTTCATGTTTTCATAACTGCTTTATTATGAAGTGAGACCATTTGAAAGAGGTACATACTGGGATCCATTAAAAAAAAATAGAGCACTGAATGTTGCCACTATTGCCTCAAGGTAATAAAAATGCAAAGACAAAAATATTGCTTTATGTCTTAGTGCAAATCTTAAAGGGTTGAAAAATTATTTTCCTATCAGTTCCTACTATAACGTGGTCTTACTTGTAGAGGTGTAGGTGAGCTTCCAGCCCAAGTTTTCTCCTGAGTTATCACTGTGAAAAAAGATGCTAACAATGTTACTTCCTGTCTGGATCCTGCCAGGTGATTTGTCTCCGCAGAACGGTCCGAACACTCTCTCGCCTGCCTGAATCTGCACACATGGAATATCATTGTCATCGTACATACATAACAACATCACTAGCACACTGGCGCCATCTATGGATGGTATTACGTCATTTGCAACTGTGAGAGTATTACAAATGTACAGAGAAGAAAAGTATTCTAAAATCTTTCAGAATCCAAATGTGTCTTCTTTGTGAGGAGACAGTGAGGGGACAAGCACATTCCCAATATATATCCATTGAAAAGATCGTGAGCATTTTCAAGATTTTGGGGGTATTCAGGAAGCTCTCCAGATAAAAAAAAAAAAGACACTGAGAAGACATCGGGACATTGCTACAAATGATTCCTGCACAATAAAATAAGTTGAACTTGTATACTGTATGATATCTATTTCAGATCAACTAAAAAGTGCTATTTCCAGTTCAAAGTGCAAAAATAAGGATCAATCAAACCTGCCAAAATTAGCATAACTCCAAAGATGACACACTTCATTCATTTGTAGCACGACATTATTGATGCATGCTAACATCAGCAATGTTTATGAAACATTTGTTGGTTTCTTGAATCTGGTTGTTCAGATTGTTGTTCTGTGAGAGCAGCTATGCCCTTAGTTTTAATTATATGTCTATGCTATTAGTTAGAATTATATGACGATGTTAACGATAATGCTATCGCTTGAGTGGCACGGTGGCCTACTGATCAGGATTGTTGCCTTGCACCTCCAGGGTCTGGGTTCAATTCCTGCCTCGGGTCTATGTGCATGGAGTTTGTATGTTCTCCTTGTGCTCGGTGGCTTTCCTCCAGATATTCCGGTTTCCTGGAGTCGCTCAAGTCATTGTCACTGCAACAAAATGGTGCCACCAACCTACTATATACACCTACTATTATCATTGGTTTTTGGTTCCAGTCCAACAGCTAAGAACCGACTCCTCCTGTGAAACTGATTAGATAAAATTTTTTATCGGATTATATGTGGTAGCATCTATTTACTCTGTACCTTGATTTGGTCATAAGGGCAGGTGACATCAGGGTGATCTTCTATATCAAAGGTTTCATCGAAATCCAGAGTGACTGAGAAACCTTTCTCCAGCTGGATTCGGTAGAGGCAGTCCGAGCTTTTAGGGTACGGCTTGGGAAAATCTGCACTGGTGATCAGTCCAGAACCCTCAGTGTACACACTGCCGCTGCACTCCACTGTGGATACACACACACACACACACACACACATACACACATATACTGTATATATACTCTCTCTCTGTGTGTCTCTCTCTCTCTCTATATATATATATATATATATATAATGATTTTGACTGGTGTATTGAGGTTGGTGACTGAACTCCTGGGAGCTTTAGAGACAAAATATCGAATGATTGAAAAAACAAACAGAAACGTCAGTAGGTGGCAGATTTGAAACTGGTTCAAAGTGACACTAAAGCCCCTTTCATACACACGTGGACAAAATTGTTGGTACCCTTCGGTCAATGAAAGAAAAACTCACAACGGTCACAGAAATAACTTTAATCTGACAAAAGTAATAATAAATAAGAATTCTATGAATGTTAACCAGTGAAAGTCAGACATTGCTTTTCAACCATGCTTCAAGAGAATTATTTTAAAAAATAAACTCGTGGAACAGGCCTGGACAAAAATGATGGTACCCCTAACTTAATAGTTTGTTGCACAACCTTTTGAGGCAAATCACTGCAATCAAACGATTCCTGTAACTGTCACTGAGACTTCTGCACCTCTCTGCAGGTATTTTGGCCCACTCCTCATGAGCAAGCTGCTCCAGTTGTTTCCGGTTTGAAGGGTGCCTTTTCCAGACAGCATGTTTCAGCTCCTTCCAAAGATGCTCAATAGGATTGAGGTCAGGGTTCATAGAAGGTCACTTTAGAATAGTCCAATGTTTTCCTCTTAGCCATTCTTGGGTGTTTTAGCTGTGTTTTGGGTCATTGTCCTGTTGCAAGACCCATGACCTGCGACTGAGACCCAGCTTTCTGACACTGGCCAGCACATTTCTCTCTAGAATCCCTTGATAGTCTTGAGATTTCATTGTACCCTGCACAGATTCAAGACACTCTGTGCCAGATGCAGCAAAGCAGCCCCAGAACATAACAGAGCCTCCTCCATGTTTCACAGTAGGGACAGTGTTCTTTTCTTCATATGCTTCATTTTTCCATCTGTGAACATAGAGCTGATGTGCCTTGGCAAAAGTTCCATTTTTGTCTCATCTGTCCATAGGACATTCTCCCAGAAGCTTTGTTGCTTGTCAACATGTAGTTTGGCATATTCCAGTCTGGCTTTTTTATGATTTGTTTTAACAATGGTGTCCTCCTTGGTCGTCTCCCATGTAGTCCACTTTGGCTGAAACAACGACGGATGGTGCGATCTGACACTGATGTTCCTTGAGCATGAAGTTCACCTTGGATCTCTTTAGAAGTCTTTCTGGGCTCTTTTGTTACCATTCAGATTATCTGTCTCTTTGATTTGTCATGAATTTTCCTCGTGCGGCCACGTCCAGGGAGGTTGGCTACAGTCCCATGGATCTTAAATTTCTGAATATGTGCAACTGTAGTCACAGGAACATTTAGCTGCTTGGAAATGGTCTTATAGCCTTTACCTTTAACATGCTTGTCTATAATTTTCTTTCGAATCTCCTGAGACAACTCTTTTCTTCGCTTCCTCTGGTCCATGTTGAGTGTGGTACATACCATGTCAACAAACAACACAGTGACTACCTGGAGCCCTATATATAGGCCCACTGACTGATTACAACATTGTAGACACCTGTGATGCTAATTAGTGGACACACCTTGAATTAACATGTCCCTTTGGTCACATTATTTTCAGTATTTTCTAGGGGTACCATCATTTTTGTCCAGGCCTGTTCCATGAGTTTATTTTTTAAAATAATTCTGTTGAAGCATGGTTGAAAAGCAATGTCTGACTTTCATTGGTTAACATTCATAGAATTTTTTAAAATAATTACTTTTGTCAGATTAAAGTTATTTATGTGACCATTGTGAGTTTTTCTTTCTTTGACCGAAGGGTACCAACAATTTTGTCCACGTGTGTACATATAGGAGTCTGATGAGAAATCTCATAGAAAGCGATTTTGGAGAGAAAATGCTCATTCCGTGACCCAGAAAATATTGAGGGAGTATGGATTTAAGGAGAGCTTTGATGAGAACGAGTATACAAGGATGAAGAATATCCCCTGTTCTCATACTTTTGCATATGATGTGAATGAAGAGCGCTTGGCCCAAGACTTCAAGGAGAGTTTAGTGAGAGTGGCATGAGTGAGTCTCTTCTGGATTACTAGATCACTCGTCAACACTCTCCTCATTGTCCTCAATCGTTAGAACGTCCATCAGGTAGAAAACACGTTCTTGCTAAATCTCTTTTCATTCTCACTGTCGCTATTTAGTATCCACAATATCAGCGAACACCAGGAAAGCCCTGCAACTTGGGGGAGTGCCCAGGAGTGCCTCTGGAGTGAGTCCACGTAAAAAAAAAAAATTCACATGGAAAGACTACTGAAAGAATCAACATGTCCAATAATTCTGTAGCTTTTGCCAAAATTGCCAGAATTGAAGAGTGGCTTGGGGAGTTTGAGGTGTGGCCTCAGAGAGTCCAGGAACTCCATGAACTCTCCAGGAGTACGCCAATTTTCCATGGTGAGCTGAAATATGTCTCAGAATGTACAATCTGTTGAACCTAACGATATGTGGGTTACAACAAGAATCAGAAGCTATAATGAGAAAGGTCTTATTAAAATGGGACACCTGACCTGGCCTCTCACCATAATGAAAAACCTTTCCTTTTGCTTGCACACAAACAGAGTATAGATAGAAGAGAAGAGTATACTGTATCTGAGCCATTGTGGACCTACCTTCTGGGGTCAACTCCTAGAGTTTAAGCTTATTTCAAGTAAATCATCCAACAGTATGACAGGGTAGTTCTGCCAGAATCAAGCTAGACCTTCCAAAGTCTTCCACAGAAGAGGTATCAGTGTCCAGTTTTGCACTGGTGCACCATGGACCTAAGTGATTGTCGCTGCCGTGTCTAGGAACCAATTTGGGTAGTGAGCTGTCTGCATTTGTGTTGCATTTGTGCCATCATTGAACCCAACTCTCAAATCCTGTTTGAACATCCTTTTTTGTCTCCCACTGCACTACAGAATGTTTAGCAAGACCACACTGTTGACAACAGTAGTGTACACAGACGCTTGAAGACGTTTATAGAAGGGGAAACCAGCATTGACGACAAACCTCACATCGAGAGACCATTGTGTTTGACAAGTGGGAGCAGGTCAACAAAAGCTTTGGATCTTTCCAAATCCAAAGGTTGTCCATGCATAGGAAAAGGAAAACTCGCTGCTAGTTGAAGGAAGAAAACAGAGCTACTGCCCAACGTGTGTCGATTATACCCAGTCTAATTAGCTAGTTCATATTTACTCCAAAATGACATTTCTTTGGCAAAAGCCTTAACATTTCCCTTTCTACAGTGCTAATAGGGTGACCGGGGTTCACAGGCATGTCTCAGACTTCCCCAGGCAGCTCAAGTGTAAATAACTACCATTTATCTTTCAGATATGTTCAGGGCCAAACCGGGCCAAAGAGCAGACATAAAACAGACACACACACACACACACACACACACACACACACAGCCTCCACCCCACACAACCACACATACGCAGTTTGGAATATTTCCATCCCTCGTTTATAGGAAAATAAGTTATTGAGGTTATTGGTATATCATTAAAAAAAAAAAAAATTACACAACTAAATCACACCCCATCGTTCCTAAAGCTGGCCATATTTAAGAATTTCCGACCACTAATCCCATTTAATTAACCTCTCTCTTTTTTCTCTGAGGTCTTTCTGTAGCTGGCTAATCCTTAAGACTCAGATAAAACAGCTGTACATTCCTTAAGGTATACATTTAAAATAGCTGAAAATCTAAAAATAAAAACCACAATGTGTACTTTACAGTATATAGTGTCTATGACAGCGTTATCTAAATCTACCCTAAAACTACGAAAGCAATAATAAAAACTCACACTGTTTTCATGTAGGAGAAACTGGAATCATGTCTGGTTCATCTTAGACGTCAGGAGGGTCTAAGAGCCAATTAAGATTTCTTAAAGCACTTGCGTTAAACGCTTACAGGATTTGTTCTCTCTAAGCCCTGCATAACAAATGCTTCAGATTTTTGCAACCAAACAAAGAAGGATTAAAAAAAAATCCTTGCATTTGTATTCAAGTCATCGGTAGTGTTCTAAATGCACGTTCACGCAACTGGAACACTTGCACACTCGTATCAATCTTTAACTCTCCATATTGTAGACTTGGATTCCACTTCAGAGAGAGAATTTGTTATTAGGATAAAATTAACCGACTTGAACAGGCTTGCATGATGTGTCAAAACATACCCTGCGAGAGGGTATAAGTTGTACCCCTGGGGCGCAAGAGGTGCCCAAATTTGCCCCATTGACTTATAATGGTACCTTCCATAGGAACTTTGAAACGGAACCTAACTGTGGATCCCCGTATCGTAGAGACACAGAGGAGAGCTTGATGCTAACAATATTAGTAGGTTGCTAGCATGATGCTAACATGATTAGCATGTGTACTTATCCCAGTGTTTTACTAGTGCTTAGACACCATCAAGGTAGAAAGTTTTCTCAGTATCCCAGAGTTATGATCGGCCAGGATCGTCATTCATGGACATACAACCTTCTTTAAAATGTTTGCACAGTTCAAATGTTTTACTGCGGCTAAGAGTCTCATCATCTTACAGTACTGTGTAAAGTCTTCTGTAAATGTCAACCAGATTTAAGGCTTTACTCACCAAGAAGTCCCATAGAAATGCACCAAAAATCAGTTTTGAGTAATTTAGGTATTGGGTTATAATTCCTTTCATTTTAATAGCAAGAGATCATTAAGAGGAAATCTTCACACTGTACCTTTACATGTTCGGTTGTCGGAATGAAGATGGTGTCCGTATCGGCAGGAGCAGTAGTAGCCTCCGATATAGTTATGACAAAAGTGATCGCATGCTCCGACTTCATCGCTGTTATCTCTGCACTCATCTATATCTGGGGAAAAAAAGTGAGTAAAGAAGAAAAAACAAGGCTGGTTATTATCATAATAACTTCATCTTACTGACCTCCAGGAAAGTGCATAAAAGACAACGCTAAGAACTGAAAATGGAAAAGTGAAAGAGTATGTGCAAAATCTTTCTTTCGGATTTCGTACCTTTTAAATCATTAATATAAAACATTCGGATCACAACAATTATAAGATTTGGAGCGGGTCAGCCAAGGTACATGTTAGTGAATCTCCTGCCAAGCAAAATTACAGAAATTCAGGTGCGAATGCTGGACACGGGATTTTTTTCCGAACTGAACGGATTTTCTCAAATGTCATATTTCTTGGAGGAATTGCTCTTGCGAAAGATTCAAAATATAAATTCGTTTGTATCCAGTTTCCCATTTGATGGCCAGTATGTGTAATTCTGTAAGACATCTATGTGTGTGTTTGTGTGTTTTTACCCACTGCACTGTAGTGCGCTTCGAACCCAGAGTAATGTTCCTCGTTGGAAAAGTCTGAGCGAAACGCCACACTGAGAATGTTCCCCGGTGATAAGATAACATCGGCAGCAGGAACCCGCTCGGTGTCTGTGTTCTCTCGTCCACAAAACACTGCTAGTTCCTCGCTCTCTGAGTACACCTACACACACACATTTAAAGATACGAGAAATTCTAAATGCATTCGTGAGATGTTATATGTCACTATAAAATACAAAATATTGAAATCAGTTACTATAACACACAAGCCTCCCTTATCTATGTGGCTCATTCAAGTGTTTACACTAGATGTCAGTGAACGATGGGTCAAATGAAGATAACCGACAC
Organism: Clarias magur; assembly: GCA_013621035.1. NCBI lineage: Eukaryota > Metazoa > Chordata > Actinopteri > Siluriformes > Clariidae > Clarias > Clarias magur. The sequence goes on along the minus strand of QNUK01000854.1, from coordinate 57,497 downwards.
ACACACCCACCAACCCACCCACACCCCCCCCCCCACACACACACAGAGTAAACCGAGTTATCATAATACTATTAATCACTGTCATTTCACCTGTTTTGCCACGAGTGTTTATGTGTAGAGGGCAGTAAGGGGGCAGGGTGGTGTTTATTTTACCCTTCGGCCCTGTGCTTAAGAGGATTTGTGAAGTAAGTGAGGAATAGAACAGTTGTTGTCGTACTGTGATGGGAAAACAGTTCACAGTGGAGTGGTGTAATGAAAAATAAGGCTCGTGTTACATCACTTTTGTTGATTATGTCTGAAAACAGCACGTCCGAAAGCGACTCGTTCCTCATACCAGAGCAGTGACTCAATAAACCATCGATTAAGACAACTACTTCAACATGTGCCTCCAATGAGACACATGAAGCCACCCAGCTGCATCTTTTCTCCCACACAGGGCAGCGTAACACATTTAAAGAAGATTTCTGGTTTGATCAAATCTCAAATAGAGATACGAGTAGATATTAGATGCAGATACGGATGCATTACACAACATTTTGCATATGTAAAACACAGAATATCCGGACGCTCTCACCTTCACGTAATCGTACTCGCACAGGTATGACGGCTCGATGTCGAAGTGCATGAAGTACAATCGAATCTGATATCCTTCCGGAAGGCTGATGTTCCACTGGATCTCGCTGTCCTTCGGGTACGGCTCAGGAAAGCCCGGCGAGTACATGGTGCCGTACATGTCAGTCAGGCGGAGCAACCGGGCCCACGCTGTGCTCACACACAGGAAGAGAACCGGCACTACACCGCTGTATGAAACACATGAAAACATGTCAATGTTCTGCCTCAGAATAAAGTTCCCGCTTAGTGTCCGGTGTTGGAGTCCAATATGACCAGGATGAAGTGATTACTGATGATGGTTGAGAGAATGAGTTGGGAAGATGTGTGCTATAGTCAGCTTTCAATCTGTATTATGCAACAGTTAGTTCTGACCGAGTAATCTGATTATGATTTGTAGTAGTAGTAGAAGGAAGAGGAGGAGGAGCTGGAGTAGTATTGTTGGTGCTGCTGCTGGGTCACAACTACTACTACTACTACTACTACTGATAATAATAATAATAATATTAATAATAATAATAATAATAATAATAATAATGGTGATGACCAGTCTGGCCAGCCAGTTATAAATGTCAATAATAAAAGTACATTTATTTTATTATTATTATCAATAATGACACAAAAAATTTCAAAAACTGTTGATAATGTTGTTTGTTGTTCTTTCACAACAACAACAACCTGTATGAATTTTTTGTGTGCATAGATAAATTATTATTAATAATACATTAATCAATAAAAACCAAGACATTATAATCAATAATTACCCATAAACATAACTACATTATTTTAGTTTTTTATGCAACATCTAAAAAAGTTTATTGCTTTGAAGCTGACTTTTTTCTTTTCTTTTCTTTTTTTACATAACGCGCATTAGCTTTAAACTTCCCCGCAGTCAGACAGACAGACAGACACGCCGGTCGAATCGTTAGACAGGCGGCTCTGCTTTATATCTCCGTGTTTACGCGCAAAGCAGAGACTAGAGAGAGGAACAGGAGCAGAGCTTCACTTACCGTGTTAGAGCCATCGGCCGTTACTGTACGTGTGGGGAGACACTCCTGCCCGCGCGCACACGTACGTGCGTTCGTGTGCGCGCGTGTGAGAGAGAAAGTCAGGATCATTAGCATGTTAGCAAGTTTTCAGAAGACAGTTAGTATAGTTAAATTATTTGAAGTTATTAAAGTTATTTATTAAAAATAACACCTTTGGTCATGACACCACAACCTAACTATCTCTATAATCGATAATTAACAATTCTTTAAAAATGTATTATTTACAAACCACTTCACAACACACACACACACACACGCACAGTGAAAGCTTGACCCAACAGTCCATCTTTATTGATTCCAGTTTAAAGTAACAATATTATCAATCAATTTTCTATGACTTTCTGGCACGGTGGCTTCGTGGTTAGCACTGTCGCTTTGCTCCTCCAGGGTTCATCAGGTCAGTGTGCATGAAGTTTGCATGTTCTCCCCACACTTGATGGGTTTTCCTCCGGGTACCACAGTTTCCTCCCACAGTCCTCCCAAGAAATGCAGATTATTAACGCGCGTGTGCTGAGCAATCCATCGCAGGGCACACACACACACACACACACACACACACACACTACGGGCAAATTGGTAACAACAATTAGTCTAATCTGCATTTTGCTGGACTGTGGAACGAATCCAGAGTACCAGGAGGAAACCAACCAAGCACGGGGAGAACATGCAAACTCCATGCACACAGACCTGATGCGGGAATCGAACCCAGTCCCTGGAGGTGCAAGGTGATAGTGCTACCGATTAAGCCACCGTGTTCCCACTTACTAACTTTATGATCAGTAATTAATAATTCAATAAAAAATTATTATTTACAAAATATTTTACAACACAGACATGGTGTGAACCTACAATGCCTCCTTATTAATTACAGTTTAAAACAACAACATTTTCAATCAATTTTCTATCAACTTGATACACATATGGGAGCGCGGGGGAAAACTTGCCTGAGGAATATTGGTCAAAAATTGCCGCATAGCAACACTACCAAGCAACACTCAGCTGTTTAATTAATAATGAGGACCATATGAGGACCATTAGGTACAGTAGAACTCTTTTGTCAAACTTACGTCAATTTGAACACTGTTTCTCCAGTACTTGGACTAACCCCTCCCCCCCCTCCCCCCTTTAAACTTTAAAACACTTTTTGTATGTCGCTAAGAGATAAGAGCGTCTGCCTAATTCCTAAATTTAAATGTAAATATAATTTTTCAGATTTGCCCATTTAATGCAATTTAAACTTGTTGGCAAATGAAAGAGTGAGCCCTGCTGCGGTTCCATCCGTCCATTAATTTACGAACTTCTGTAGTCCAACTAGGAACCATGGACGCCATCGATGATTACCATTGTATTTATTCCCATTATTACAACTGTGGTCAGACCTCCGGTCAACATTCACACTCGCATTCATACACTATGGGCTGTTTGGGAATGCCAATTAGACTAACCTACATGTCTTTAGACTGTCTATTATTCTACACTGCTTATCATGTGTAGAGGGTTGCAGGAGCTTAAAGCCTTTCCCGGGAGACATAGGGCACGAGGTGGGGTCCACCCTGGACAGGGTTGCCAATCCATCGCCTGGCATGCATACATCATGGACAATTTGGTGATGCCAGTCAAGCTAATCTACATGTCTTTGGAATTTGGGAGGAAACCAGAGTACCTGGAGGAAACCCACCAAGAACAACTGTGAGAACATGCAAACTCCATGCACACAGAACCGAGGAGGGAATCGACCTCGACCCCGGAGTTGTAAGGCTGTTGCCACCTTAAACATGTCATGTAGTCAGGGTAAACCTTTTTTATTTTTCTGTCTTTTCTGACATTTTTATCTTTCTGTCTTGTGATGGTAAACTTCTAGAACCAAAATGGGGCATACAGTGCTGACCCAGAAGTATATGATGAAGCTTCTTTCTTTTAGAATGGCATGTCATGGTCCAGTTGTATGAATATGAATATTATTTCTATTTTTATTATGAACTATGAATATTACATTGAATACTTTGTTTTAAGACCACTTTGAGACTTATTGAAGGTCTATGAAGGGTATATCAAAATTTATTGTTAACTATTCAATATTTGGGGTGACTCACTGGCTTAGTGGTTAGTATTGTCACCTTGCACCTCCAGGTTCAAGGGTTCAATTCCCAGCTCAGGGTCTGTATGTGTTGAGTTTGCATGTTCTCCCCATGTTTGGTGGATTTCTTCCTACAGTCTAAAGACATGCAGGGAATTGGTGCTGGCAAATTGGAATCGCCTATGTGGTGTTCTCAATTTGTATGTAGTGTGTGAATGAGAGTGTATGGTATCATAATGTTCACCCTGTGATGGATTGGCACACTGTCCTGGGCGTACCCTGACTTCCTGTTTGAAATTTCCTGGGATAGACTCCCTTCAACAGGATGGATGAAGGAATGAATTCAATATTTGGTCAATTCATATTTCTTTCCAAAACAATTTCTATCATCCCAGGCGGTGTAAAATCCAAGTTCTTATATTCTTAAACAGTTGAAAAATTTCATGTATTAGCACTCGCCAGCCAGCTGGTGTTCAACATTTCCAATTAACTTGTTCAGCAGACTAGATGCCACATTTTGTTCCAGCACTGGAATAAAACCATAGGTGCCACTGACAGCAGCCCCAACCTAATGGCACTATGTCCTCCTTTATGATGACAAGTGTTCACTAATGCGATGCTTTTATTGGAATACCCCCTACGCTAAGATTTATTCCCAACATCTTGCAAGGAGCAGTTTAGACCTTCAAAAGCCCTTTTATTTTGGCGATCCATCATGGCCTACAGCTACCTCCTTGTGTGGGACAGGACAAAATGTTAATTGACTTATCAGCAGAACAGTTTCATATGCTGTGAGGGGTGTGTTGTGGATGTGGTGTGATTAATTGGAAGTGAGAAAGCAAGAGAGACCAAAACCAGTTTTCCACTGGCCGCAAGGCTTCCTACTGTAACTACAAACATAAAACTTTCATGTATTTAATGCTTTTTATCCTATGTACAACCTGGCGTCTCTGGATAGACGAATAGTCTGCTTGGTCCTATAATATTGTACATATTGAGCATAAGTATTCCAGTTTCCATCCAACTATGTATTATGAACAGCAATCTTGGAACTGCCAACACTGTTTTCTACCACTAGAGGAAGGTATTGGCCTGTCACCACCATGTTTATCCACACTGCAGGCTTATGGTTCAGATTCTTTGGGGAAATAACTTAGTTGAGCTTGAACCGTTGTAACTCTCATTGCTCTGTGCGTTTTTTTGTTGTTGTTGTTGTTGTTGTTGTTGTTGTTGTTGTTGTTGTTGTTGTTTAAATTAAAATTGGATTATTGGTTTTTGGGTCGTCACTCTGTTGAAAGATGGTTACATGTCACTCTGCTGAAACGGTGGAATGAAGGTTTGACAGTTCTACCAGTGATCTGTAGCAATAAAGTCAGCTATGCATTAATATTAATACAGTACATAGTGACTTTTTCCCCTTAAAATCAAGGTTAATTTATAATGAATTATGATTATTTACTTATAGCTGCCTTTATTGTTACAGACCAGTGGATCTGCTTATGTAAGAATATTAATAATTGCAAGATGAAGTGTGTAATAATTTATACCAACAGATTCAAAATCATTAATTCATAAAAAAATAATAAATAAATAAATAATTATTGCAAGGCGGCACGGTGGGGTAGTGGTTAACACCGTCGCCTTGCACCGCCAGGGTTCGGGTTCGATCCCCGCCCAGGCTCGATTCCTGTCTCTGTGTGCATGGAGTTTGCATGTTCTCCCCGTGCTTGGTGGGTTTCCTCTGGGTACTCTGGTTTCCTCCCACATTCCAAAGACATGTAGGTTAGGCTAATTGGCGTTCCCAAATTGCCCATAATGTGTGAATGAGTGAGTGTATGCGTGTGTGTCTGTGCCCTGCGATGGATTGGCACCCTGTTCAGGGTGTACCCCGCCATGTGCCCTAAGTCTCCTGGGATAGGCTCCAGGCCCCTCGTGACCCTGAATATACGGAATAAGCGGTATAGATGATGAGTGAGTGAGTGAGTAATTATTGCAAATCAAGCCACTGGTGGTTATACAAGGGATGTTCATGACAAACCAGGACTTTTGGTTAAACCAATTGATATTTACAGAATACTTCAGGCACGTAGTATGGTGATAAGGCCCTAAGAGCCTTCATGATTCCTGATAATGTTCATTAGGTGGAATGCCTGATCCTTGAAAATTGACGGATTATAGGCTCATCTGGTTGTGGGAAATGTACACGCAATCATTCCCCAACGCCACTTGCACATTACAGGAACTCTGGGAGTTATTGTTACATGACTCACACAGTCCTGCCCTCCACAGGTTGGGGCTGTTAAAGGAGTTCCTGAGAGGCCAGAGCTTCAGACATGAAGCAGGCAGTCTGATGGTACTGAGAAACTTTCTACCTTGATGGTATCCAAGCATTAGTGAAACACTGAGATATGTGCATTACTGTAGCAGGGGATTAAATAGAGAAATAAAGGGAGTTTTTATTCTCAGAATTGTTTTCTGTTATTCTGGATGACCAAAGTCCCTGTTTTGACTTGAACGGCCTTTGTATTATAAAAGAAAAAAAAAAATGAAATGAACCCAAACTAGATTTTAACTTGCATTTTAGCACTCATTACTCCTTACCCTAGCTGTAGAAGGTTAGACGGCTGATTCATGCTGAGTGGTTCCCAGACCATAATAAATAATTGGGCTTGACCTTAGATTATGGTACACACATTGAATTATTAACTACTCCTTAACACATTTTTAGTTCCTAATTAGCGATGACTAAAATTCTACTTTAAGATATGAGACTCATATTGATCGATTAGTATCCTGGTTCCAGGTCAATACTTGGCACAACTGCTTTTGGCTGCAATTACAGCAATTCTTCTGCATTACAACTTTAATAGCATTAAAACATCTGCATCTTATTGATTTATTTAGTCATTTCTTTTATTTTATTCTTTTGGGCCCATTCCTTTTGATAAAATTGCTCAAATTCTGACAAGTTGGATGCAACAACATTCATGTCATGAGGTCACTGGTCATGCCAGTTCTTTAGCCTCTTTCTGTCTCCATCCTGAGCAGGTTCCTGGTACCTGTAACGTGATGCTGCCACCACCATGCTTCTTTGTGTGGATGGTGCTCTCGGGAGGAAGATTTGTCACCAAGTGCAACTTTTTCCTGTTTCCATTCTTCCATTCCATAGCATCTCTATTGGGTTGATGTCTGGGTTCTGGCTCGGCCACTCCAAAAGGCGGATTTTGTTTTTCTGAATCCATTCTGTATTCCTTTGTCCTGTTGCATCACCCAGCTTCTACAGAGATGTACAGACATTCTCACATTATCCTGAAGAATTTTTGGATACACCTGGGAATTCATCTCCCCCTCTATGACTGCAAGCTGGCCACGCCCCGATGCAGTAAAGCAGTACTAAATCATGATTTGTTTCTTCCACAATACTTTGCGGTTGGGATGATGTTTTCTTGATGCAGTGCCCTTTTTATGCCAGATATAGTGATGCGTATTCTTGCTAAATAGTTCGATCTTAGCTTCATCAGTAGAACAAAACATTTTGCCAATACCGCTGTGGAGTGTCAATATGCTCTTTTGCAAACTTCAAGCGTGCAGCAATGTTCTTTTTTAGTAAAGATCGGCTTCCTTCGTGGTGTCTTGCCATGGACACCCTGCTTGTGTAATGTTCTACGTACTGTAGACTCATGAACATAGATGTTAGCCAGTTCCCATGATGCCTTCAAATCTTTGGCTCTCACTCTGGTTTGTTTCTTTGGGTCATTTTGACTGGGCGCTGACTTTTTGTAGAGTAGCCACAGTCCTAAAGTGTCTCTATTTGCATAACTGTAGAATGGTCTTTGGAATCCTTTTGTAACCCTTTCCAGCTTTATATAAATGAACAATTCTGGATCATAGATCCTCCGAAAAGTATATTCTTCTTGTGTGAAGAAAACTCAACTTTTTTATCAGTCAAGGTAGCTCTAGTCCACACCTCCAAACTCCTTAACAAGACTCCAGGTATGCTAACACCTGACTCCAGTTATATATACAAACTGCTTGGAATTACATGCAACAGCTTCAAGGTAAAGAAAAAGCTTTTATATGTAAAGCAGGCATCCTTTGCTTTATAACCTAATTCGTATATATATATTATCAAGTAAGTGAGTTATAAACGCATATTCAAAGATAAAGTGAAAGAAAATCCATTTTCATTTTCCTCCACTAATTGTGAGTTATGAGCAACTTGAGTACAATAAATCATATTTTAATCTCGTTCTCAGTGCTGTCTGACATTATCACTACCTGACTCATAATCAATATGTGTCTGAAACGCAAATACACGTATGTACTCTCATGTACTGGTGTTTTTGTCTAGTAATTGGTTTTCTAATAGTGGAATTACCGCAACAAAATGACAAAGTACACATGGATTATTGTGAGGGAGTGAGTCCATGGCCAAGAACAAACTGACTGGCATTATGTCGGCTATCACTCACACACACACACACACACACACACACACACACACACACACACACACACACACTAGAGGGGAGGGGGTGAAATGCAAATGTGTGCATGTGTGTGTGTGTGTGTGTGTGTAGAAGAGGACCACACTAGAGTTAAAAGGTTCTGCTATCAGCTCTGTCCGTGCTGTGCTCTTATTGTCCTGGGAATGGTTGTGTTAAAGGACTTTGCCTCCTTTTGTGTGAATAACGGCCTCCTTCGCTTCGACAGCTCAACAATGCATATCCATCCTTCCTTCCATCCTCCCGTCCTTCCTTCCTCACTCACATTCCCTCCTATACCTACGTTCTTCTTTTCCTTGCTACATCCATCTCACTTTCGCTCTAAAGGAAACCATGATGCCACAAAAACAGTTATTTTAAAACCTTGCTTTGCTAATTAATGTTGATTGATTGATTGATTGATTGATAATTGTTTTACCAAGCTCTGATTTTATTTTCATCTTCAAAGGCAGTAATTGAGAAGGTTCAGTGTCTTTTAATACAGGGTCGAGCACTTCAGGAGAATACATCGATTGTGACTTTTTATGTAGTGCTGCCAATGAATCTCTCCGAATTCTCCTATAATACAAGATGGAGTGAAGGATCTTGAAGGAAACTCTATCACCAAAGTGCAATTCAGATTAGTAAAACAAGCAAACCCTTCCAAATAGTTGGAGTAACTCAAACATTAGCCGAAGCAATAAGCAGATTTTATTACCTTTAAATGAGATTTCCGAGGCCCAGCGCAATAATTATTTCAAAAATCTGTCCATAAAAAAAAAAAGGTGCAGCTAGTGAGGTTGGGAAAATGAGATGAGCAGATGAGAGAACTAGACGAGCAGTTTCTGATTTAAATTTTGTATTCATGTGTAATAATTGTGGCACAGTTGCGTTTTTAAATGAGAAAAATGTGCATGAAACAAACATAAAAAAAAAACTTCTTTCTAAATTATAAGACAGACATGGCTGTGAATTCTTTTAAATGACCTTTTCAGTCATTTTCTTTAGCAAACTATGTATCTCTGAGTGATAATCACTTCTGTAGTACCTCTCTACCACTTTTACGTCTTTATAACTTAGACATAGAGACCGATGTTGGATGAAAAATCACGGCTTGTCAGGAAATCCCAAAATTAAACATGCTTAGTCTCACCATCTCTCTCTCTCTCTCTCTCTCTCTCTCTCTAAGTAAGGTTATTCGAGCCAGGAATATCATACTGTACATCATTAATTACCGTCTATCACCCACTACGCAGTAGCTGTCCCACTCCATAAAGCTACTTCCAAGATCGTTGCCAGAGATCTGGTGCTCCTCTTTAGACCTTCACACAATCGAGGGATTGCTACGGCTAGTGAGACAACTCACAGCGTCTTTTTACCATCGCCTGCCGCATTGTTGTGTTGCCGAAGCCCAGCAGGTGTCTTCAGCTCTGTAATGACTTGCAGAAGTTCAAACGGCTCTCTTCTTTAAGTGGATGATCTCATAGACCACCTAGTGAGGGCATGCTTTAATCTCGCTCTAGAGCTGACAAAGGGATACTGGCAAGTGTCTTCTGTACTGAACGGCGTTCAGCACCACCGCAGGCCACTGGCAGTACTGGGATTCTTATTTGGCCTCCATTTGCTTGATTCCAGCTCCTAATGGACATCGTCATTCAGCCCTATTACAAATTTGCAGCTGCTCACGCTCACTGTGAACCAAAAGAAATGGCGCCTGGAGCTGACTAAGACTGTATTGATTGGGGTCTAAAACTGCAGGAGGATAAGGTAAAGGCAGTAAAGAGGTACCAACAAAACACTATGAAAAACAGCTTTTTGTCTTTCTGGGGTTGGTGGGATATATATATTAAAAAGAAAACACACACACACACACACACACACACACACACACACACACACACACACACACACAGTTTTTGCCTATGATTTCTTTTTGCAGCGTCCCTCCTGCCAGATTTGACCAAGAAGGATTGGCCAGAGTGGGTGTGTTGGACTGAGGTCATGAAGCAAGCTTTCCAAGTCTCAAAAACAGGCTCTCACCAGTTCACCCATTTGGAAAAACCTTCACTGTCCATCTGTGCATCTTCACTGTCCCTGGGCTCAGTGGCGGGTTTGTCCCAGGAAGTTGATGGAGAAAACCCCATCGGAACGAAGGTACTGTATGCTACTGTAGAACGCAAAGCCTTCCTCATAAAGTGGGCTGTCAAGGAATTAAAAATACCTTAGAGGCGAACGGTTCACCCTGTTCACAAACCATGCACATCTGCTGTGGATGGTGAGTGCCAGGGACAGCAGTGCATGCATAAACTGCTGCTCACCCTCACTACAGGATTAAGCAGGCATGGTAATGTCTCCGGTCACTGAAGACGTCCTGTGGACCACTCCAGCAGACTGATACTGTAGCAGTCTGTTTGTTATTAGATCGTACAGTATATGTTGTTTTAAAGGTCCAAAATGTACGTATCCCTTTCTTCCATTATCTGCAATGCTTTGTGAGTGTTCCTGAATCTTGTGCAAAACAGAAAAAACAGCAAAACAGAAAAAATTTGTCTAACCAAATATACTATATGATATATGCATAACAAAATATATAGTAAATGTTTAATAAGGTTTAGAATAATGATGATAATAATAATATATAATAATAATAATAATAATAATAAAACCTTTCATATAGTCATTTTGGTGGGTTTTTATTTTCAATTTGCAGCCTGGTAAAGAGTGCAGTTATCGCCTGTGTATGAGTGAGAAAGAGTGAGCATGAGAGAGAGAGACAGGGTTAACAGTGGGTGCAGCTTGCTGGTGGGTCTGTAATTCTCAGTAATAATCATTTTTGAGAGGAGAAATCAGGACAAATATAAACTCCATTACCTCTTAATCTTTGCCTATATCAGTTAAACACACAGAAATCCAGACTCGGCGCTGACCGTTAAACACATACTGAGCAGAAATGAGTCTTTCTGCAATCACTGCTTGCCTGCTGCCTAATCTCATCACTTTGCCAATCTGTGATAATAAAGAGCTATGTTAATCATATGTAAATACAGCTAATAGATGCATTTCCCCTCCATGGGGTTTGGACCGGTTTGGGTATAGCTGGCACATGTATTAGGGAGAAACGTAATGAAGAAAGAGAAGCGCCGGAACAGAAGAGGTTTTTGACATCCTGCCTGCTGGGACGCCAACGTTGCTGGGCAGTGTACTGTGTCTCGCAAATTCCCACCTCAGGTTTGTGTGTGTGTGTGTGTGTGTGTGTGTGTGTGTGTGTGTGTGTGTGTGTGTGTGGAGTTTGCTTGCTCTACCTGTGCTTGCTGGGTTTCCTCCGGGTCCTCAGGTTTCCTCATATAGTTAAAAAAAAACAACATGCAGATTGGTTTCATTGGAATTGCCTAATTGTGTGTGCCAGTGTGTGCCAGTGTGTGCCCTGCGAAGGATTGGCACCCCATTTTTGTGATTCAAAGCAGGATAAGAGGTGTAGAAAAAGAATTCTTTTTTAAAGGAAACAATTTTGAATCACAGATTGGGAATGTCTTTCCTTTTGTTCCTGGTTCGTGTTACGTTTTCCTCCTCATGCCTCTTCAGGAGATTTTTTTTTTTTTTTTTTCGCATTATTTTCTTATTAAGGATATACAGCCAGATTTTTGTGCACTATACAAATATATTTAAATCGAAATCAACAGACAAATCCTGGAGATTCAGCAGCACAGGAGCAATGTCTCTATGCACAATGAAATTATCAGGGTGAGATAACCGTGCCGAGTCGAATAAAATAAATATTTTTAGAATTCATTTGTAATTATGAAAGAAATAATAATGTGGTCATTATATGATGGATGATCTGACCGGTTTGACTTTGGTTGGCTTTTTTAAGAAGAGAACTCCAGCCTTGTGGAGTGAATCTCAGGGAATACGTTCTCCATGTCTTTAAACTTTACTTTTAACATGGTACGGTATATTGGACACCCGTTTCTTTCTAATTGTGAGCTTATTGTAATGTCCTTATGGTGGCACCCTGGTTTAGTGGTTAGCACTGTCTCGTTGCACCACCAGGGTCTGATCTGATTCCTCGGGAATTCCTTGAAGTCTCAGGAACTTTGTGTGCATGGAGTTTGCATGTCCTCTCCATGCTTGGTGGGTTTCCTCCGGGTTTTCTGGTTTCTTCCAACAGTCCAAAGACATAAATTAAATGAACATTAGGCTAATTGCCGTTCCAAAATTGCCTATAGTGTGTAAATGTTGTCCGGAGATCATACCACAGCAGTAAAAATGGGAATAAAGGTTTCTAGATGGATGGAGGGAATGTCTATAACGGTGAGAGATCTCAGCCATGTACTGTACACACAAAGCCCATGTACTGTACCTCCCATTATGCTCTCTTACAGGACATAGATATGTTTATGTTTATGTTAGGAAATTGGTTCTCAACCCTGGTCCTGGAGGACACCCGGTCCTGCACATTGTAATGTTCTACCATACAATAAAACATTAAAATCAGAATCACAAAAACAATTAAATCTGCAGGACACGCTGTCCTCTAGGACCAGGAATAAGAATCCCTGCTTTCAGAAGTACAATGCAATACTGTACTTATATTAATACTGATACCCATATTTATACAGTGTGGTATTATACTGTACAGTGACGCAGTCTCACTGTAACTTATTAACTTATGTCAAATACTGTATACTGCATATATGCAGTATAAGATGTATTTATAATATACACGGCCAATACGCAGAACTGGTGTTGATTTTATTATTTCTTTTACTTTATACATATAAAACGACTATTTCTGAAGTTTATGCACCATGGACGGCACCAATCTTGCTTTCCTAAAAAGGTTACTAACTTTTGGAGAGATTTTATATTTGCCCCCAAAATGCCGCCATTTTTCAGTGTTATACTGCCTTGCTTCAAACAATAATAATTTCAAATGCAAATGATTCCTATTTCTTTATGAGTATTCATATCAGTTCAAAATTGGTGTAAGCTTCTACTGTGGCTTCTAGCATCTCGACCTGTAAAAATCGTTGCTTAAATTAAAGCATCGCATGCTAAATTAAGGATCGTTTCTCTCCAAAGAAATATGTAGTGTCCGTAACCATGTCAAATTCATGTTGCACTTAATCTTAATAATTCATCATTTTAAAATAATACACTTTTTCAGGTCTTTTTAATCTGACAAAAATATAAATGCGTATGCAAATTCAAAGAAAGCTAAGCATCGATCGGAAGATATGGTACAAAGTATTAAGTATTATGAAAAGTACTGTGATATGATCCTATTTGAAAAAAAAAAATGCACTTTTTCACCATAGGTGAGACACTTTGTAGCACCAATACCATGTTCCTGCTGACAGTATATCAGATTTGAGCTGTAGATTTGCTGCAGTGATAATTTTTTTTCCTATTTTAAAATCTTGGTTTGTTGGTTTCAGGTTTAGTCAGTTAGTGTGTCAGGTTACATAACCCTGTTTCTGTTTACACATTTCTACTGAACCTACGTATTTCCTGAACAGTTTACTCAACCTGTCGTCGTAGCAAGTCAACACATTTACCGTATGCAGCATTTGCTACTACTGGTTCCTCTGAGTCATTTTCCTTGTGCCGCCATGTTTCTCTCCTCTGCTCTCTTTTTGTGCTTTTAAAGTTCTTTTACTGGTGGTACTGCAGCTCATCAGCCTGATTTTGAAATCACACTGGGTCTTTGCGGTTTTGGCACATCATTATTTTTCTAAGGTTAGGAATTGGCTGTCGTCCAACATTGCCCAGTAGGGGTTGTTCTTCTCAGATAGTAAGGACTGGATTGTCTCGTTACTGTTTTAACATATATTTCATAGTAGCGATTTCAACAATACCATCCTGGTCAGAGAAATTGAATTTCCAGAATACGCCTTTATATTGGGCAGTGTGACCTCCCAAGATATGAGACAGCTTACACACATATCAGCGTGATCTGTGGTCTCTGCCAAGATAAGATGCCTTTGATCACCCTGCCCTCTGTTCATTGTCTCTCTTTAGTTCTTATCTCACGCTGTAGGAGTTCTGTTTAGAGTGCTGAATTCCTCCTGGAGTAGGCACCTCTAATCGCTGTTTTGGGCCTGATACAAGTTATTATCCTTATCACCTCCAGTAGGGGTAACTGGCAACCAAGAGCCATTGTTCTGATCCCAATCTGTGGGTAAACAAACTTTTTCAGGCCTGGAACCCATTTGTTTATCTGCTCAGTGACAACTTAGAAATCTCACAGTATGTTAATTGGTATTAACAAGGATGGGCTCCATCTCTCACATACTCCGTCCTTCAGATCTCAGTGGAAACACTTTTCTCTGCCATGCTATGCTGCTCTGGGAGACATATTCTACCATCAGCCCTGTCTGGGTGGGAGCGATTACCTTTCTCCTGCATGGTGCATTGGGAGAGTCTATCATCAGTCCTCAGTAGGAGCTTCTAGTGCACCTTTCTTCCACATAAAACATCTGGAGAATCTACCATCAGACCGTAGGGAAGGCCTTCTTCTTTCTCCTGCGTATTGCTTAAGGAGAGGTTGAACCTGCTATCTTTCGCCAGGAAACCCCACCGGGAACAACTGCCATCAGATGTTTCACTGGCATACCACATTGGGAGACTCTATCAGATCTTGGGGAAGGCCTCCACCGTTCTCCCACATACTGTACTGCACTGGGAGAAATCTACCATCATCTCTCAGTGGGAACTTCTACCTTTCTCTTGGGGCATCCTATGAGCAGAACTCAGGGGTAAACCTCCACCTATCTTCCATAGACTGCTCTGGGGGCAACTACTATCCGATCTCTGTGAAACCTCAGTAGTATACAAGATGAGGAGGATCTACAGTACTACAAAGAGAGCAGGGATCAAGGGAACCGTTAACCCGAACACGTACAGGAAACCATTTATTTCTGGTTCTAATCATAAAAATTTCGTCACATGAAGCCTCTCGCTTTTAAAGCTAATTTTTAGTTTACAGCGTCTACGTTTCCTTGTGTACTGTACATTAAACTTGTTTAACCTGGGTCACGCTGTATGCATCATAGGAGGGGATTAGTCAGATAAGCAATCAAGAGCCTAAAGAAACTTTCAAAACAATGCTAACACCTTCATACTTCATTGTGGGGATTCGGCTAAATACTAAAATACAAAATACTTCAATCTGACTTGAGCTGTGGTAGTTAACTATTCAGCTACAGAAACTACCCAGGTGGCACATCGAGAGAAGTTCAAGAACCATCATTATGCAAGAAGTAAAATGTACATATATAGGTAAATGTGTAAATGCATCATTGCGTTTAGAGATAGAGAAAGGTGTTCAAAAATATTATGTAGCTCTGTTAGTGCCAGTGGCTCAGGAAATAACCATGGGAAGGCAGGAAAACGCACGTCTCCGAGATGTACCCACCTTTTCACGCTGAAGAAAAGAGTCAGCGCAGCACACAATATAACCCAATTTGTGTGAATTAAAGATTGAGATTAAAGCTGCGGAGTCCTTACGGCTTCCTTTCGAGGCATTTAATAGAAGAAGTGTGCTCCCTATTTTAATCTGCTGAAAGCTTGCTAATTACACTTAAAAGCTTGGCTGCGGATGTTAGTGCCGTGACGTGTGAAGTCTAAAAAAAAAAAAAATGTTTTATCTGTGCCTGTGTGTGTTCGGAGTAGCTATTGAAGCATATGTAGTCACGTCATTACCAGACTTAGTTAAAGTGCTCGAAATGAAAAAGTCAATTGGAGACATGAAGTATGACTGAATGGCATTAAAAACAAAACAAAACAAAAAAAAAAGACAGGAGGAGCTAGTGCTGTTTCTCTCTCAGACACACAATGAATACACCTGTATTGTAATGAAAAAAAAAAAAAAGATACCAAATTGTGACTTGCCAATATATAGTAAAAGTCTTCATAATAAACCAGTTGATGTCTTTTTTTCTTTTCTTTTTTTTTTGGATTTTTCCCGATTTTCTCCCTAATTTAGTCGTGTCCAATTCCTCCCCGTCACTAGGGGGCTCCCACATTAAGGCTACTACTACCACTCAGCCGGGAGGGCCGAAGACTATCACGTGTTTCCTCCGAACCACGTGACGCCAGCCGACCGCATCTTTTCGAACCGCTCGCTCGTGCACCGTTGGGGGCGGCGTAACACACTCGGAGGACAGCGCTATCCGCTCCCTCCGCCGCGCGAGCTCACAGACGCCCCTGACTGGCTGTAGAGCCGTGTTTAATGTCGGAGCACTAAGTACCTCTCATCCCTCCCCTCTGAGAGCCATCAGCTCTCTCTAGACCTCCGGCTGCGAGAGGTTACAGCACCACCCGGGATTCGAACTAGCGATCTCCAGATGATAGGGCGAGCGCTTTAACCACTGCGCCACTCGGAGGCCCTTGATGTCTTATTATAATAAAAAGAAAGAATAAAAACTAAAGTAATTATGTATTTTTGATTGTATATACTGTAACAATGTCTACCAATTACTGTTCCACTCATTTGTTCCGCACTGCGCTGAGCACCTTCAATTTATTTACTGTAGCATTAAACCTAGTGGTCAACAGTAGGAATTGCAGCAAGCATAAATAGAGGGCCATTGAGACAGGAATTACGTTGCCCCACGGTCATACAATAAATGCGAAATAATTTCACATAATCCATTATCATACTATCACAAATCATAATTTTATAATTTAACAAATTAAACAAAAATTGTCTGCACTATAAGGAAATTGAGAAATTTCCATCATGATCATTAATAGTTATTGATATTGAGTCATACTTATTTAATGTACTTGTTCATGTTCAAGAACTAAAAGCTCATTGTTTAGCAATCAAGATAATCAAACAGTATCTACAGTATATGACTTTTGCAGTTTGGCTTTAGGGTAAAAATTAAAGAATAGTGAAGTGGCCAAGAAGTGCAAAACAACATAACAAAACAGAAAACAAAACAACAAATTCAAGTACAAAATAACAAAACCAAAATAACAAAACAGGAAACAAAACAATAACAAAACCAAAATAACAAAACAGAAAACAAGAAAACAACTTCAAATACAAAGTAACAAAACAAAAATCCAAACAACAAATCAGAAAACACAATAACAAATTCAAGTACAAAATAACAAAACCAAAATCAAAATAACAAAACAGGAAACAAAACAATAACAAAACCAAAATAACAAAACAGAAAACAAGACAACAACTTCAAATACAAAGTAACAAAACAAAAATCAAAACAACAAAACAGAAAACAAAACAACAAATTCAAGTACAAA
The DNA here is from genome assembly GCA_013621035.1 of Clarias magur. Classification (NCBI taxonomy): domain Eukaryota; kingdom Metazoa; phylum Chordata; class Actinopteri; order Siluriformes; family Clariidae; genus Clarias; species Clarias magur. The sequence goes on along the minus strand of QNUK01000854.1, from coordinate 40,002 downwards.
ATAACAAAAACAAAATAACAAAACAGGAAACAAAACAATAACAAAACCAAAATAACAAAACAGAAAACAAGACAACAACTTCAAATACAAAGTAACCAAACAAAAATCAAAACAACAAATCAGAAAACACAACAACATTTAAATGTCGTGAGGATGTCTTGAGTGACAGACATCTCTTCCATTGAAAAAAATTTATTCTTCAATTTCCTTTTCCAGTTTGACTGAATTCTTATTGTGTTCTGTTGTGTTCTCTCATTTGCTATTTTTTGTTTCTGGACATATTGTTGTGTTTTTTTAATTTGTTATTTTGTTTTCGGTTTTGTTGCTTCGTTTTGGGATTTTTCATTTAGTTTATTGATTTTGTTATTTTGTTTTTGAACGTTTTTTTTGTTGCGCCATGGCGGCGCGTTGGAGTAGTGGTCACCTGTCACCTTGCACCTCCAGGATCCGGGTCCGATTCCCAGCCAGGCTCAATTCCTGTTTCTGCGTGTGTGGAGTTTGCATGTTCTCCCCGTGTTTAGTGGGTTTCCTCCCACAGTTCAAAGACCTGCAGATAATTAGCGTTCCCAAATTGTCCGTAATGTGTGAACGTGTGTGTGTGTGTGTGTGTGTGTGTGTGTGTGTGTGTGTGTGTACCTTGTGATGGAATATGGAATATGGAATACAGTATATATGACCATGAGTTTGACCTTGGACTGGGCTAATCAGGGCAATTTTGCTGTGATGGCTTGTGACCGCAGTCTCTAAATAGTATAAGACTAAAATTTCCAGTCTCCATCACTGACTTGAACAGTCCCTTGAACACGTTTCCTTTTACACTGAACTTTCAGTCTTATAGCACACAGACGTACCAGGGACTGATTTATGGACATGATATCACGCAGATGAGGATGGGCTCCCTGTTGATTCTGGTTCTTCTTAAGGTTTTGTCCTGTTATCATCTCAGGGAGTTTTCCTTCACCTCTGTCTCCCTCGGCTTGCACATCGGGGACGAACTGATAATTATAATTTATACAATTCTTTTTTTTTTCTAATTTATTTTAAATAACTATTTCATGTTGTTGAAGTTGCTTTGAGATAATGAGCATTGTTAAACATGCCATTCCAATTGAAATGCCGATGGCATAGTAGTGTTGGGTTTTAGCTTTTAAAGATCCTTTTTAGATCCCTTAGAATTTGTACCATTTTCATAGGAGCATTGCATTGCTCGTCACCAGGATTTCTGGGTATTTTGTGGATAAAACCTAAACATAGAAAAAGTGATAACTATTTTCCTTGGCTACTTCCATTCTTATTGTCTATGTGATCTTTTTGACAGTCGCCTAATTTAATACAAAACCTGTAACTCTACCATGAACCGTTCAGTTACAGTTCATCTAACAGTGTAAATGCAAAAGATGTATTTCTATGCCAGAACAGCATACATGCACAGTTGCATCAGATACTTACAGTAATAGATATAGCCCTATTATAATAATAGATATTTCCAGAGAACCAGGATGTCATGGTGAAAAGTTTTTTGTTTGTTTGTTTTATCATCTGAGTGCAAAGTGCTTCTGGGACTGGAGGAGGCGAGCGAGCTGAGACAGTCAGAATGGTTGATGTAATAGTAGTTTTCATGCATCACATCCGTTTCACTGGCTCCCAAAAGTTCCAAAAGCACTTTGTAAATGTCCGTCACTTTACTCCTCCAATAAACAAGGATGGAAATACCAACAGCATGTTATTGATGTTATAGTGTGTGTGTGTGTGTGTGTGTGTGTGTGTGTGTGTGTGTGTGTGTGTGTGTGCACTATTTTTGAAGAGGTTCACCACTGGAGAAATCTTTCCTAGCGATGGAAAGAAGGGACTCAACAAAATGATGTACAGCTGTAGAAATGCAGTACATACAGTACACCTTCTGGCCACTTTAATAGGAACACCGGTGCATTTACTGCATTTGGCGGACGTTCTCCAAAGCAACTTACACTTTATCACGTTACACATCTGAGGGGTTTAGGGCCTTGCTCAAAGCGTCGACAGTGGTAGCTTGGCATCGGTGGGGGTTTGAACCTGCGACCTTCTGGTCAACAGTCCAACACCTTAACCACAAGCCCTGCAAATGCGAATGCACAATCAGGCCAACACAATATGCATGAAGGACAAGCAGCTCAGTAAATGCTTAAATACAATGATCCGAAATGGGATGGTGGGGGCGTTAGAGTTCAGTGACTTCAGTTCATGCAAAAAACATAGTTTAACTGTTTTTTTTTATTTTTTGTTTAATTCTTGATTCTTTTCATACCTACAGTATATTTATTTTATTTTATTCTATTTTATGCTTTTTTTTTTTTGTGGCATTTAGAATTCCATTGTATGGAGGGGAACATGTTTCCTTACTGTGCATGTGACAATAAAACTTGAAATATGAAACTTACTTCACAAAACAACAACAACAAAAAACAAACAAATGTGGCAGTTCTCACTTTATTACTGAGATAAATCAGAGGATCATAGTGATAGCCTTCAGGTCACCTCAAAACACTACTGTATGTTAGCTAACACTGCTACATATCATTATGAAAGCAGCTGCGAAATGTTAAAATCATAACCATAATTGATATTCCATTAGAACTCATGCATTTGAACGTTGCATATACGACACCTGGTTTAAAAAAAAAAAATCCTATACCATACAGGTTAAAACGTTTCACTTAAACGCCCCCCTTTGACTGTATTAATTGTTATTGGATTATTGCAGTGCCGTCTGACGCCTTTTAATGGCTTTCTGAGCGAACATTTCAACATCTTTGCACACACACACACACACACACACACACACATACATTACACAGGAGCCGCCGTGAGGCTTTCAGTCGTTTATATATTGTAAATGAGCACTTAGTTGAACGATCCAGACCTCCCACGTCACTCGCTAATTGCAGCACTGACATCTTAATAAGGGGTTTCTGTTTATGCCAAATAAAAGACCCGAGCCGTTTGTTTAGTTTTTTATTTTTATTATTGTTTTTTTAAATTTTTTTTTATTTTGCATGAATGTAACAGGGAGCATTTAAATTTGTTATAAAAGCATGATGACTTTTTAAAGACTTTAACTACTTTTGTTGAACGCTGTCAAATCGTTTGCCCAAAATTGGCTTTGGACAGCTTACAACAGATCCTAAGGAAGATGAGACGTCACAGGTTAATAAAAGGCAGCGTGTCAGAAGTGCAGAAATCTACTTTTATTGCTCGTCTTAATCATACGGCATTAAACAAGGAGATTCGTTTAAAGTGAACTGGGAATTTAACTGAAGAGTTTACAAAAGAGTTTGATTTCAATATAAGTGGCGTTCGAATCACATCCCATTTTTCAATTCAATTCAATTCCGTTTTATTTGTATAGCGCTTTTAACAATCGGCATTGTCTCAAAGCAGCGTCACACAATCTAAAGAATTATTTAAGCTTGTTCGAGACGTATGAATGTGTATGAATCAAAATGATGAGCGCAAGCCGAGGACGATGGCGACGGTGGCAAGGAAAAACTCCCTGAGATGGCAATAGGAAGAAACCTTGAGAGGCAGGGAACCCGTCCTCATCTGGGTGATAACGGAGAGCAGGGATTGATCTGCATCATACTGTGTGTTAGGAGGCAGGCAGTTCAGTGTAACAGGAGACGTGTTTAAGTTCATATGGAGTCCAGTTCGTTGTTGGAGGCTCAGGTAGACTGTAGGAAACTCCAGTCCTGAACCATCGAGGGACTGCAGTCCCGAGTCCTCAAAGAATTGAGCTGCCTGCATCAGCCGAGGACAGGACCGTCTTCATGGTGAAGTGGAACCGTCCCCAGTCACCACACACATCCCACGCAGATAAAACGGGGCATCCATGCGACGAGATCTCCAACCAGAAGTGGTACACCAGAAAGAGTCAGACAGCTCCAGAGGTCAGAGGGGGTCTGGATCAATGGCAGCTCAGGAGTGACACAGTATAGTGAGACAGAGAGACAGGGAGAGGGGAAGAGAGAGAGAGGGATGTTGCTTCCCAGGAACTCCTTTAATGGCCCAAGTATGTGGAAAAGGCTTGGAGCGAAGTCAGGCCTGTACAGGGGACGTCAGGTTGGCTAAGAGTCGGCTAAGAGTCTCATCACCGTACTGTGCGTGAAGTCTTCTGTAAATGTCGAACAATTTCACACCGGAAATGTCATGTTTTTTTTGTTTTTTTTTTAAATGACAAGTCCCGGTTTGACTTGAACGCCCAAAAGCAAAGTGTAAAAGAAATAATCTTTTACAAAAGAGCAGACAGATCGCAGAATGTTTGTAAAGTGGAGCGAATTATTGCGCAGCTCTCTGATTGATATATGAAAAAAAAAAAGAAAAAAAAAAACCATGAGAAAGTCCTGCTGAAATTGCATATGATGTAAATAAAATAAAAATGAAAAATACACACAACCACAAAAAAAGCGTGTTCATATTCCGCATGATGACTCTTATGCAAATACAGTGTAAACAATTCACCAGGGGTAAATCAACCTGACATAAAGAACAACACACTACAGAAATGGTAGGATTGCAGTGTGTGCTCCACGCATCCATGTAGCACTTTACACAGACCAGCCATCACATCTGTCTTGACATCTATAGCGATCTAATTAGGTAATTAAAATCTCTGCGTATCATTTCGGATTGAAGATGACATCACTCAGACATTCACCCCTTGAAACCAAAGCTGCACGGATACATTATGGCAACACAGCATACTGTAGGTCAGTGTGGATTTAAAAACAATATGTATACCGTGAGTGCTCATGTAGAAGCCTTATGTAGAGGCTTCAGACTTTAAACTGTGCATTTGCATTTTTCGATATGTCAAGTACAACAAAAGTTTATTAAATTACTTTAATAAAGGGTCAATTGTACCGCCACGGGAATATGGGAACGACGTTGAACAATGGAGAACTCTCAAAATGAGCAGATTATTAATAATTTTTGGTTATACAGTAGAAACAAGCCACAAAAGCACACGGTCGTTTGCATCTCTGCTATTTCTTTGCCTAGACTAGAGTATGTGACCCTTTTTCGAATTTTGTGCTCATTCATATGTTTAGGTACAGTCGTTGCTTAAAAAGAACTAAAATCCACTTTAGCATGTGGCCTACAGTACAGTACAGTATTTTGTGCTTATGAAAAGGATACGTCACTCTATAGCGCACAATCCTGAACCATCAACAAGACGATGTCTGTATCCTCTTGGTGTCTTGGATATGAAGCTGTAAAAATGGCAGCAGGTTCGGCCGCGACTGTGAACAAACACTTGCTGGCCACTTTAATAGGAACACCTATTAACACCATCAGCCGAACACAATGCATGAAGGTCCAGCAGCATCAGTCAATGCTGAAGTTACAGGACAGTTTATTTAAAAGCAAGTCTGTATCGCAGCTCTAAAGTGAGAGCCTGAAGTGTTTGGGATAATGAAAAAATTGTCAAAAAAAAAAAAAAAAAGCATGTATTTGTTGTTGTTTTGTGAACAGTTTGATGGAGAGCAGAGATGAAAATGCTGTAACTCCCCCTGTTGTTTAATAGCTCTGCATTACAGTTTAGTGCTTGTCTCTGGGATCGGCCTTGCTGGATCTCTTAGGACTCTTCAATGGCACAAAGTTAGAGTTTTTAAAACCTGCTAGGTGTTACTCATAACACTTATACACTCAGTACAGGAAAACTCTTACAAGCATACATTTCCGCAGACGTCCTGGTGCAGACTCACACGGATTCACTTTGGGTTGAAGATCAGAATTTCTACTCTTTTCTTTCTTTCTTTCTTTCTTTCTTTTTTTTTTTAAAGAGACATGAAGGACGATTGATGTTGGAAGTCAACTACAGAGGGCATCGGTGTAGAAGGAAAAGTGTGGTTAAAAGAGAAAGTACAAAATGTTCTTTGTGTGTGTGAGTGGGAGAGAGAGAGAGAGAGAGAGAGAGAGAGAGAGAAATAAATAAATAAAGTAGGGTCACAAGGCAAGAGTGTGAGGGAGAGAGCGGAGCGAGTAAATGTACAATGAACCCGTTTCCCATTTGCACTTTGCAAAACCATTTTAAGAATGACTGCAAATGTCAGAAATAATGACGGATTTCATATGGGTTTGCTCATCCACCTGTTTAGTATAGCTAAAACACTTTTTTTTTGACCGATATTTGGACAGTTAGGGAGAAACCTGGAAGTAACCCACACGTCAAGTGGAGAACAGGCACAAAAACACCTCACAGACCTGAGCTCAGGCTCGAACCAAAGCACGTAAGGCTCAAAGGCTTTGCTACCTGCTGTGCCACCTACACCATTACAAACATTTTTATATGCCTGAAATAAAAGCTTTTGTCAATTATGATGAATATTTAAATTAGTCGTCATGACGTACTGTATTTCAGCCATACCTGTGTATGAGGGGAAAAAGTCAAACCAGGACTTTTGACAGAAGAGAGTAAAATGAGAATAAATAACTAAGAAGACAATAAAAAACTCACTTTATTTCTTTATATAATCCCCAGTTACACTAAGGCACTTATCTCAGCGTTTCACTAATGCTTGGACACCATCAAGGTAGAAGGTTTTCTCAGTATGACTACCTGCTTCACGTTTGAAACACTGGCCTCCCAGGAACTCCTTTAATAATGGCCCAAAAATGTGGAAATGACTTATACAGAGATGTGGCACTAACTCCCAGCCGAGTTCTTATAACGTGCAAATGGCGTTGGTGAATGATTGTGTTTACAGTTCTCACAGATCCAAGCCACATCATCCGGGATCTTCATTCACGGACACACAGCCTTCTTTAAAACATTCAGAACATTCAAATGTTTTACTTCGGCAAAAAGTCTCATCATTGTACTGTGCTTAGAGTCTTCTGTAAATCGATTTTACACCTTCATTCAAAAGAATATTTATCATAAGTCCCGTTTTTTACTTGAACGGCCTTCGATTTGCCGTTCAATTTGACACCAAAGCTTAAACGTGGCTACGTGTTTATTAGTCTAAGATGCAGCTACTGTAGATTTAAACCTGATCAGCTCAAAGGGCCACATTTTTAACAATCCCAGCAATTTTTTTTGCTTTGTAGTCTTGGAAAAACTGGACAGCAGTTTCAAAGTCACTCCACAAATTTTTCAATCCATCTAGGGTCTTGGCCTTGACTGGGCCATTGTAACACATTCAGTTTGTTGGATTTGTACCAACTTTGGTTGAATGCTGCTTTTTTTTTTTTTTTTGATGAAATAGATATAACCAGGTTTTCTTCTAGAATTGCACAGAATTTGCTTCCATTTTCCAATCTTCCAATTTGCATTTTTAATTTTAGAGATGGTGTTTTTAGTGTAATGAGCAAAGCTGGAATTCCAACAAAGATCTTTGTGCCAAAGTAAAAACAAATTTGCCTTTGGACAAGAGGACTTTTTTTTTGTGACGTGGTCTGTTATGAAGCAGCAAAATATGTTTGATGTAGTTAACCAGCTGCATGGTACTGCTTTAGTCTACTTGTCCAGTTACTTTATTTTTTCAAAGAGCTTACATGCATTAGACAGCAAAGTTAGTTTAAAGTTCTTCCAAAAGCATCTTCTGCATCATACTGGAATGCTTTCAGTAGAAACAGAGAAAACAATTTAGCAGTGGAACCTGTTTAGCACTGAGTCCACGATCCACTTTGCTTTCTTTGTTTCAAATCCTCATGTCTGGAAAAGGTCTCGAGTGCTTTATGTGCCCACCACTACATTCATAATGTAATTTGATTATGCAGAAACAGCTCTGCCGCCAATTACAAGTTTGCGATGTGAAATTACTTCTTAGACTATCAGCATCATTCACATCAGATTTTATAGAAAACTTTTAACATGAACCTCATCATCATCTCTTTGATCAACTTATCTTTCCTTGTGCTTTTACATTCCGTGGCAAATAGTTGCCAATTTTTTCACTAACTGTGTGTTACATAAATTTGTCTGCTGTTTTGAAGACGTAATGGTGGACATTCTGAACAGCTGATATCCAATCACAAGTGCAATTGGTTAGATTTATGTCCATGTCCAGATATTGATCAAATCATGAGTCAGGAACATTTCAGAAATCTTTAAGTACTCTAATTGTTGTTGTATCCTGACTCCTTGATCAATGTGATGTTTTCAGAAAGATAGCCAAGCCTAGGTTTAAAAGTAGAAAATAATCTAAATACAAATATTTCCTCATTTTTTTTATGAAAAATCTTTAAATAGTATCAAAGTAGAGATAAAAAAATACATTAGCTGTACTCTTCATCTTCATCTCTTTATTTTCTAGGCTAACATTTAGTTCTTCCATACAATACCTGCAAAAATCTCTGAACCAAATTGGTAGACTAAAGGTACAATGGAGATCAGTTTTTCTAATCTGTGAACATAATAATTTTTTTTCTTCATCGTCATACGTTTTTCATTCAAGCTTGGCATCATGATTTCTTAAAACATCAGATAATATCTGTCTGAAAAACAAATCGCTCCTCCAGGAACATGTGAACACGTTTGTTAATTACAATTTATTTGAACTTTTGGGTAGACAAATCTCAGTAAGAATAAGAGTCATACAACCAAACTGTCATATTCAGTCACAGTGATTTATGGCTTAACTTCATAAAGTGTGGTTGAAAGTTCACCAGCTCTCCAACTCACACATACTTTCTTATTTATCACTATATTTCTCTTACTTTTACATAAACAGAAATTAATTCTCATCATTAAACACTGTTTTTTTTTATTTTAGAAAATAATATTAATAATGATGATGATGATGATGATAAATTATGGCAAGACCAGGATAAAAAGGTACACTTTTAAATGATTATCCTATTTATTCCTTGCAACCTCACTCTTTAATAATAATAATAATAATAATAATAATAATAATAATAATAATAATAATAAAAATCTGCATTGCTCATTGGCTGTGAAACATAGATTTTATTCAAACAATTAAAAATATTTGTCCTCCATCTAAAGCACAGATATTTATCAGAATTGTCATACATCCATAAAACATTTCCTGATAAAACCCTAAATTTTATAACAGGTCATAAATGGAGCAGTTTCTATTTTTCATTATTATTATTATTTCATTTTCTTCTTATGTACATTTTAAATGGACATGACGGTGTGTGAGAGAAACCCAAAGAAATAAAGGCAAAAAAAAAAAAATAATATATGTTGGGGGAAATATGTATATATTGAGGGAGCTACATTCATAGACTTTGAGGATGGTAGCTTCAACAAAACGATTAACACGACGTGAAAGTTTTCCAGAAGAAATTCTTGCAGCCGGCTTTGCGCTCGCGGGGAGCCAGCATGGGACCGGCGGCGCGCTCCATCTCCAGGCGCGCGCCCTCGCTCTCCGCGGTACGAGACCCTTCATCTGAGTCCAGCACCTCGTTTTCGGCTTGTGCGAGCTCCGCGAGCAGCTCTGCGAGCGTGTACCTGGTGAGCTCCTACATAGACCAAACACACACACACACACACACACACACACACACACACACACACACACACACAAACACAAAAATGAGACATTTTCCACAGTTAAAATATTAAACAATTCCAAACTCACAACTTTGTAACGTTGTAATATAATGCATGTTATGTGTGCGCTTCAATCTCTATAATTCTATAATCTCTCTCTCTCTCTCTCTCTCTCTCTCTCTCTCTCTCTCTACAGACATCCATCTATCAGTTTAGTCCCTTTCTTTTAGCGGAATATGTTTAAGCATACTGTAGGTTCAAACAAATTCCAGTTAAATAGATATAACGCGTTTTTAAACGCGCGCCTCAGCTTTCAGCACCACGGAGAGCTCCCGAACGCTTTCTTTCGGAGCATTCCAGCACAATCATTTTTCTTCCTTCCTTCCTTCCTTCCTTCCTGCCTTTCTTCCTAATTGCCCCCCCCCCTCCTCCTCCCGCCGAACCCTCGCCTTCCTCTTACCTGTTTGCCGGACGGCGCAAGAATAGACCTCTGAAGAAACTGGCGCAGTTTGGCATCGGACGGCGCGCCTGAGACGCTGCAGACGGCGAGCGCGACGGCCAGGAGAGCCAGAGCGCACTGGATCCGCGTGGAGAGCATGATGAGAGAGAGAGAGAAAGAGAGAGAGAGTGAGGTCTGTTCCTACTGCTGCAGTTCTTTCGGGGTTACGTCTTCTGTCGGTTGCCGCAGGTCTTTCCCCCCACCTCTGAAACCCATCTTTTTAAACTCTTAGTCTGACGTCAAAGGAGAGGGGGGTTTCCTTCGCACGCGTGGGAACTGACACGGACAAATGATCGCTTACCTGCACTAATAGTTAGATAGATAGATAGATATGTCTGTGTACTCGTTTGTCCATGCCAGCGTGCGTGTGGTACGTCATTAAAATGCTACAGTGCGTGACCAAAATTCACAAATGTATTTATTGCGCATAGGATTCTGGTGCTGCCATGGACCGACTTTAACTACATTCTATGAATGAATAACCCATTTTTTTAAATAGAAAGAGACCTTTCAATTTGCTATAGAATATAAATATGCATAGATGCAAAGATAAGAGACAGTGAGTGAGTGAGTGAGTGAGTGCACGGTGTGTTGAGTGTGTTGAGGTCACTGTTCTGGGAAGTGTCCCGCGCCTGCTCTGCGTGACCGTGTACCTCAGCAGGGGTTCTCACTGTCTGTTTATTTTGCGCGTCGCCAACAGATGCTCGTCATCCGCTGTTGGAGATATTTGAGGGAGGAAAAAAAAAAACAGTTAATTAATGCGGGGAAAGAGGGTCACGTCTGCTCGGACTCGTCCCATGAACCCGGTGACAGAGCGCATGAGTAAAGGCTCTGGTTTAAAACTCAGCAAGAGCGGATCATTTTTACTCAGCATGATAAATGTTGATAGAACCCCGACCACGCGGTGTCACGCACACCGGCGGGCTTCTACGCGTATTTTCTGATGTATTCAGAAGGTATTGGACAATGGAAAAAAATCAACCATGCTGATGATGCAGCCAACAACATCTGTACATCATCAAATGGCATAATTGAGACAAGATTATTGCCCTCACATCGCCTGTAGAAAGTCAGACTTAAAGCTCCTGAAAACTTAATGCTCCTGAGGAAGTCTTTAGGTCGTCTTCATGAAAAAAAGATGAGTCATTATAAATAAATGAAAGGGTTTGTCTGTGCATTGGTCAGAACTTGCTCTGTCAATGGTATCTTTACGTTTCATACATTGGAGGACTAGAAACCAGTCTTGTGAATTTGAACAATTTGGAGTTGTTCTTAGACAAAACTTCATCTTTATCCAGTCCGCTCTGTGGTCAGTGATTAAGGCATTGGACTACGGTTCAGAAGGTGCCAGGTTCAAACACCATAACCACCAAGTTGCCACTGTAGGGCCCTTGAGCAAGACCCTTGACCGTTAACTGCTCAGATGTATAATGAGGTAAAAATGAAACTCATTCTGGATAAAGGCGCCTGCCATGATATAAATGTACTTTTTCAATTTCTCCTCTGTGATGCACGCTCCGATTACTGAACTGGGATCATATTGGCTGATGATGAAAGAAGTACAACTTAGAGTAAACAAGGCATCAGATACTCAACCTTACAGAATGTGATTTCTTGTATTAATAAGTTAGACAGAGAGTTCTGCCGTACAGAAAGACAGACAGACAGACATGTACGTGGACTTCAACCTCAAATAATAATAATAATAATAATAATAATAATAATAATAATATCACTGATTACATTAAAGCTCGTCAGCTTATTTTAAGCTTTAACCTTTTAACTCTTTCTACAAACTCTTTTCTCATCAACAACAGGTACTTATGCTACTGTAGTTACTACAAATTACTATGTGAAAACTTCTAAAAGGCTTACATAAGATTCCTTAAAACCCAAGCGACACAGATACATGCTGGCATAGGCATAGGTCAATTACAATTTAAAAACTATATTTGTGTTTATATTAAAGCCATTCTGGTGTGTGTTAAGAGGAAGGCTTCAGACTTTTTGGATATGTCAGGTAGAACAAAATTTATCATTACTTTTATAATGGGTAAATTCTTAACACTACCGGAATATGGGAATTGCAAAAATTCAGAACTCTCAAAATGAGCATGTTATTATTATTATTTTGGCCATAAACACAACCGAAAAACAATCACAAAAACATGCGATTGTGTGCATTTGTGTTATTATTAGACCTGTTATTATTGTACCTGGTTTCAGGTTAAATTTTTTCACTCAGTCGTGTTTGAGAAAATTGGTTAAAATTCAGTTCACTATATTGCCTGTTTTGTACTGAAAAAAATTATATGTCACTCTATACTGCACAATCCTGAGCCCTATATGTTTATTAAAAAAACATCAAAACAAATTTTGGCTAAAGTGCTCTGAGCTTTAAGGGCTACGACTTGAAAACAGTCCAGAAATCTGTTTTTATGGTATTAGCATTAGGGCTTTAACGGCTCCTGACTGTACCGACTGAGAGGTTATACTGTAGTTGAGGATGGTGATAGTGGTGATGGTAGGTGGAGTTTACAGGGAAGAAAACAAGACCCACAGACCCATCTTTGGTGACATTGTATTTATGTCTCCTGTATAACAGCGAATTCTGAGATAAACAATTGAAGTACAGTAATCGAAAGAAATAACAGCTTACAAATCAAGTACCTCAATGCGCAGCACATTTGATTATCAGGTTGATGCTTTTTAAGGTAGTGATACACAATTGAACTCAGAATGCAACTAAAGTTAAGAGGCTTATGCACAGACAAAATCACAGAGGCTTGGCAGTGCTAGGATTTAAACACATGACTTTCTGATTCGCAAGTTAAAACCTTAAGGACTGAGTCGCCATAAATCAGGTCAATTATGTCATTTACACAACCTGAAAAGTAAGATGTAGACTTTTTTGTATTTTATTGTGAATGTAGTCAATGCAGTGGTGTTGTATTGCTTGTATGGCACCACATGCACTCCACTTGTAAAACAGTGTAAAACACACTTAAAGCATGCGTTACTCAGTGGAGCACGTCAAGAACTATGAGAGAACTCTGGATTTACTGTATTTATTTAGAGGAATTCAGTAGTTTCATGCTTTTGGCCTGAGATTTTTTAAATCTCGTCTGCTGCTCGAGTCTTTTGGAGATTGAGATGACAAATTCAACTCTTCAGAGCACACTGACTCGACTGCAGCACACATGATACGTGAGCTGTACGTCTTTTTGAGTCGAATCCTAGGTGAAGATTAGAAACGAGAGACATGTACAGTAATGCATCACCTGGTCTGTCTTGTGTTAGGTAATGATAGGTTTAAACATCACTAAGATTAGTTCATGTTAACAAATAGACTCCAGTAGCAGTAAAAAATGCACATTTATATATATATAAAAAAAAGAATCATGTGTTCAAGCTCATACTTGCTAGATGATTTAAAGTTTAATAATTAGGACTATAGGAAAGTGCCTGGAAATGGTGGCTAAGCCTGCATGCATGCCAACCTGTCACATTTCATGCCACATGAAACACAGAACATTCATAGTTTCATAAAACAACCCAAGTTACCAGTTAATTAGTTTTTTAGCAAATATTAGTGTGTTAGCATTGTCACAATTTTATGCAGTTTTCAAAAAGGTATGTGTGTGTGTACGTGTTTTTTTTTTCCTCTTTAAATAGTGATTCATTCACTATTAGTAGTGCTTCTTTTAAAGATATTACTTTGGCAATTAAGGGAGAAGTATTCTAAAAAATAATAAATAAAAAAAAAAAGGTCAGAATTTTTGCCTTTTCATGTCTTTAAAAAAGACAGATCAAAGGAATTTGCCAACAGAAAGCAGCATTAATTTTGTAAGCTGTTAAATAATGACTGATGAAGGTTGGAAGTTAAATTGTTACACTGAGAAATTTGCAGTGGTTAATGTAAGCCTAATAATGCAGCAATATTTTGGCAGAATTACAAGCCTCTTGTTAATAATCATCCTGCACTTTCTTCTTGGTCCTCATCCCCACGACTCTGTCAGGTGCTCTGTTGCTTGAGTCAGTGTCTAGCAGTGTGGATAATCCTAATACGCTCAAACAATTATATCTGATTCGAATTATTACGACTTTCTGCACTTTCATAATTCCGCATATATTTCAAGAGAGCAAGAATGGCGAACGGTTTGTTCTGCCCTGACGCGTCTCGATAAGAGACATTACTGACGCTTAAACTGCTCGAGCATATTATTTCCACTGAGTTGTGTCTCAATTAAGCGTGACCATACAGTAGATTGTGCTTTGCATCAGAACAAAGCAATCGTCCACAGCGTGACGCGTCGGTTCTGAAATCATAAGAAAAACCATCATCATTTTATTGATTTATTTTAGCAGGAACTCTTAAAAACTCGTTCATGTTACGATCAAATCAACCAATCATGTACTGTAGCACTCTCTAAAATCACATTAAAGGTTCGATATTTTCCCATTTCTGTAACAAGTCAACTCAGAGTTCCACTAAAGTGTGTGTGTGTGTGTTGATGTCCACAAGAAGACAACGTTCTTGTCACATGACGTGTGTTGATGTATGCAAATGCGCTACTGCCGAGCCACGCCCATCACAGAGCCGAGCAGAGATAAGCAACGATCCGAGGGAGGGTTTGAGGTCACTTATCTCACTTACTCGCTCTCTATACTGCTTTTCGTAAGCACGGGGTCATGGGACGCCTGGAGACAATCCCAGGGGACTCGTGGCACTAGGCAGGCTACACACAGCACAGGGTGCCAACACACACTCACACACGCACATGCTATGAGCAATTTGGAAAAAGCTAACTAGCCTACTGTCCTTTGCATGCACAGTCTTTGGACTTTGGAGGAAACTGAAGTACCTGAAGGATTCTGTATATGAGGTCACATTAGGTGGAAAAATAAGGAAAAAACAAATAAGAAGCAGAAAATTTATAATTTTTTTAAACATTTTGTACACACACACACACACACACACACACACACACACACACACACACACACACACACACACACACACACACACACACACCACGCACACACACACACACTCTGGAGACCTACCCGAACAGCTGAATATTTAAAAATGATAATAATGAATTTTGCATAATAGGTGCCCTTTAAACATCAAGGGAAAAATATGATCTCACTGACTCAAGACTGGGATGTTGGAATTAGACTGCTTTGAGGATTTCAAAAACTGCTGGTTTCCTGGGATTGATGAGAGACGTCACGGACTAGACCGGTTCCAAGCGACAACTCGGATAAACACAGTTCCCAGCCGCGCTGAGCTGAAAAGCATCAAGTCCTTGAGGTCGCCTTGAGGTCACATCAGGCTCCTTTTCTGTCAGCCAAGAACAGGCTTAATCGAAGTGCCATCAAATGTATAGTGTGAGGTACAGACGGCAGGATTTAACTATGAATTACGTAACCAGGGTTGTGAAGGTTGCGTGTAATGTTTATTGATTTCGAGCGTGTCCGACTGTAGAGTTCCGAATCCCTCATGATGCTTGCTGCAGTGTGTCCGTTCTTCCAGCAACATACAGTCAATATTTCGTAACTAATTGGTCGTTACTGGTTTCCAAGGCTGTATAATTACTATAGTAGAGTGAAGGAAGTGGATTCTGGCAGTTTAAAGTTGTTGGTGCGAAAGTCGAGGGAGCAATGCGGTGATTTGATGAGCTGATGAATTGACATGGATCCTCGTTTTAATGAGTAAAGGGATGCGAGCGAGACTCAGACTGAAGGATCGACCTCGAGACTGGAGAACAGGATGAGAAATATTAAAATGCATAAAAATCCAATGAAAGGCCTTGACACTTCCTTGGAGTGCTTTTACAGTGAAATGAGGTTTCGTAACTGCTATTCCGTTCATTTACGGGAAATAATCGGATCGATTCTGGAAGGTTTCGCTTTAACAAAAGTCACAGTTCCTGTTCCAGCTGACTTTTACCAAATGCCGATACATTTCATCTCATTCAATCATGTTTAGCTTTGATTACTCTGTGATCTCCAGGTCATGTGTGAAAATGATTTCTCATGCTGCCAGACCTGAGTCCTGGAATATACCTCGCACCATAAGGGACGAACAACTCCATACAGTAGATGTGACATCCTGGTCCTTCAGTACATTCAGGTCATCAGCTGACTTCATTTTATTGCGTCATTTCATAACATTGCTGAGTCTAGACCTGAGCAAGCGTAGCTACCCCAGATCATAACACGTTGTGGCCTCTATGCATGATTGGTGCGTCGCTTTACACACGCCCCTTCGTACCCTGATGCACCCACTGCTCTGGAATGGGGTCAACCTGAACTCATCAGACCACATGACCTTTTTCCATCTCTCCAAAGTCCTGTCCTGGATGCTGGAGCCTATCCTAGGAAACTTGGGGCACATGGTAGGGTACAATCCATCGCACGGCACACAGACACACACACTCACTCATTCATTCACACACTACGGACAATTTGGGAACGCCAATTAGCCTAACCTACATGTCTTTGGACTGTGGGAGGAAACCGGAGAACCCGGAGGAAACCCACCAAGCACGGGGAGAACATGCAAACTCCATGCACACAGAGACGGGAATCAAGCCTGGCCGGGGATCGAACCCGGACCCCGGGTGCAAGGCGACAGTGCTAACCACTACCCCACCGTGCCGCTCGATCACTGAACTAAAAGTAGAAATCATCTCTCTATGTAAAAACAGAGAACAATCTGATTTCTGATACTTTGAGAAATAATCAACAATCTTATATTTAGTGTACAGACAAGTGCTGCAAATTCAAAAGCTCTCGATTTGCTCTAACATATTATTTGAAATTCATTTTGCCTATGGATCCAGACTTTTGTGTCACCTTGTATAGATGTTTTTTCCTCCCATTTCTTTCATGAGTTACTATGAAATAAGGAGAGCTTATGTTATGTTAAGTGTTTATCCATAATATAAAGTCCAGGAGAGGAGATGCTTAAGCAAGTGTAAAGCAAGCATAAAGCATTGTTAGTTGTTTTTTTTTTGTTTTTGTTTTTTTTTTTACAGTATGTAGAAGATTCACAAAACAATGGCAGTCAAAGAGCTTCTGAAAATCATGAATGCGTACGATAATGAAAATCTGATTTACATTGAAGAAAGCTGAAGGAAACAATGGGAAAGAAGTTCAAAGCTCTCTGCGAAAAAAAAAAAAGTCTTCACAAAACACCTTTACTGGAAATCTTTACACTTGATTGGGGGGAAGAAAAAAAAGGGCCTTTTAGATGTTTGTCTTGCTTTTCTATTATATGTATGTATACATCTGGTTGAATAGCATGCAGGAGAGCTGTGTGATTTATTGAATAATTTATAGGCCAATTCAGTTCATTGAGTCAACAGAAAATGACAGCTGTACCTCGGCATACAAATGAGGCAAAACTTCATATTGTGAAATGCATTTTCCCATAGGAAATTATGTAAACGCACATAAAATATTACCAATTTCCAACACTGCGATCATGTTTTTGCATATAAAACAATCGAAACATTTAGAAAAGACATGTAAGTGAAGTAAAATCTGAAATAAATAGACATTAAATCTCACTTAACTTTAATTTATGATTCCTCTTGGCACCGGCTGTTTAAAAAAAAAAAAAAAAACTGAATGTATCTCCCTTTTCTTCTTGCAACCGTCCATGATAACATTCTTGCGACCCATGGTGCTGTGTCTTCATTAAATCTTACACAAAATGGCAAAAAAACAAACAAAACAAACAAAAAACAAACAGTAAACTCGCTTTGCTTGGCTTTATCTAATGCAAGCTTCGTTTTGAGCAAGTTTTGAACGGCTCCGGGACTTCGTTCTTTCACGCGTCCGTTTCGGCTTCGTTCGTTTGTATACTGAAAATGCTTCTTATGCCGAGGCAAATTACTTGCAAAATTTCAGTTCTTGAGGCAAAAATGTATGAGCCGGGGGAACTCGTACAGTATGCCGAGGTACCACTGTATTCAAATGACTAATTTTTCAATTCAAAATTTTTTTTCTAATAAACTAATTATTTACGACCTTTAAACAGTCGCTATACAACGTGCTTGCATCTTATGCAATTACTCATGTTTTGCGAGTTTTGCTTCTTCTTTGGGGTTTCATGGGTTGTTGGTGTAATACCACCACCTACTGGCCTGGGGTGTGGAGGAGAAGTATAACTGGAAAAACAAAGGATTATAGCTTTGAACAAGACACATCATTTATACAATCAACCGAACAAATTATGCAGCATTTCAGTGCTTATTAAATAGTTTAAGTCATTTTAATACTTTAAAATCTGTCAGTAATATAACTGTTTGAGATAAACGATAAATATAGAATCGGGGAAAGACTGTTTGAAAATACAGAAAGTTTAATAGCGATGAAGAAAGAAAAAAATGGCATGAATTGATAAAAATAGCCCTGGTTGGAATTTTCACAGCTGCCTGTTCCTATTTGGTTTAATTTACCCACATGGCTTTGACACACACACACACACACACACACACACACACACACACACACACACACACACACACACACACACTTTCTTCTTGTAACAGGTGTCTCTGATGACCAACTCATTGTCTGAGACTTTATATAAGGATTAACAGTTCTTACATTCTTTACATCACTTCTGATGAAGAATAATTATGTGCCTAGAGCTCAGCATTTCCACAATCTCATACTTCCTTGTCATCTGTAGCCTTTCGAGTTCATCCCATGCGTGTAATTACAGTAAGTACTACGGTATACAGGAAAAAGTCTGTGTAACACTCTGGTTCGTATAATCCATGATCCTGACTTTCCCATCAGAAATCTGCTGGCTAACTGGAAGAAGAAGAAGAAAAGAAAAAAAAAAACGCAGACATGTTGTAGAAGCAATGGTAAAGTTGATCCACTTCTCAAATTCAAATGAAGCCTATTTATCCCATTATTATCTTTTCCCCCACTCTTCTTTGTTCGTCACTCTCTCTTATCCTCTCCTTTTCTTCTCTTCACTTCTTAGCTCACTTTTGAAGTTTTATGGACCATGCACAATTCTACAATAAAGCCGCATCAAAATTTGTACTCGAAACGTTTTTTAATCACAGCCCACGATCCAACTTTCGTGCGTCTGATCGCGCGCATGCGACCGGCACGATGTGTGTCTGTGTGTGTCGTTGCTTAAAAAGCGAGGTGCAGAATCAGTGGTATTCAGAAATGACTCAGTGAGGCAGTGGAAAGAGAAAAGAGCACCTGCCATCAGAATCATCGCCTATTGACAAACATGACCACACACACACACACACACACACACGCACATCCACGCGTGCGCTTATACGCTACCTCGTCTCACAATCAGAGCCTACTGATGCACATCCACACTAAAGACGTTTCAAACTGTCAAATATAACCTTAAGGAACCCAGCTACAGCAGCACAATCTGCTTCTACTGGCACTTTCAATGTGACACAGTTACCAAACACACACACACACACACACACACACACACACACACACACTTAAACTGTAGGTCCAACAAGGCTGCTATGTCATCTGAATCCAGTAGAACTCATTTCCTGTTTTTAAAAGAAAACGCCACTGTAAGAAACAATGCCAGGGACTGAACATTCGCGTTAGCGTTCATGCTGTCGTAAGCGAAAACATACTGTAGACGAATTAGTCCCATAAGACAAAAGACATACACAAGAAGGAAAACAAGGTTTCTCAAAGAGCAACACAAGAACCAAACTGAAATATCTAAACTACAGATACCCTGAATCAAAAAAACAATGTCAACATGAAAGGCACCATGGATTCAGTGGTGCACATGGCCCCGCCCCAGAGGACACCGAACCCCCAGAACCTCCCCAAAAGGCAGCAATTCTGATCCTGGAGTTCCTCCCCAAAATCCTTGACAGGTTTCTCTGATGCTGAGACTGTGATCCAGGGCGTGGGGGGGTGTGGGGGGGGGGGTATGTTGACTGGGACCTTGGCATGTGGGTTGTGATAGGACTTGACATAATGACTGGTTAAGCCAAGACTTAACTATGGTCGGGGCTCAGAGATTAAAATAGGCATTAGGCCAAGACTTTAGAGATGACAGTGTAAGTCACTGAACCACATGTGCTGGGTGAACAGCTTAGCAAACATCTGGATGTCCCTATTTGTCCCTTGGGATTCGTTTCACTCTGGAAACACTTCTTCCACCTACAGGTACTGCCTTCATTCATTCACTCTGAGGGGAAAGGTTTAGTCCAGGAAACAAGGAAGCTCAAACAGAACATAATCAAGAACTAAACCGGAACACCTGAGCTTAGGAAATGTGAAATGACAAGAAAGAAGCAGGAATTAACATAAAAATAAAGGTCCCTAATCCACGGGTGTCCAGGGCCTTCCAGGAGACAGCTCTGACACTGTTCAAACACAGTGAAACACTTTAGACCATCACATGGTGTTTCATAAAGGTTTTCCCAGTGACATAAAAACCACTTGGGTGCCATAAATGAGGGGCGGGTAAGAACAAATCCAAGGCCTCCTGAGTGGTACGGGTCCTTAAAATGACAACCACTGAAAAGAGTGGCCTTTATCAAGCTCGATCGCACTATATTATCTTTAGCGCGGCCCCGTAATCCCTAGCGGCACCCCCGGCTATGGCCATGTCTTATCTGCTTTATTTGCTGAGATGATGGAGCGGAGGGGCAGCTCATTGGTTTACAAACAGATGTTGTTCTGTAACTATGTGGTTTTTGATATTTATGGCAAATTCTAGTCTGGTAATCCTGTTCTTGAGGCTTACCAATAATTTCCATCTTGTGGTAAACTCTCTGGTGAAAACTTGATTGTTGACTTTGATACACTTCTGGATGTTCTTGATTTGGCTACCGGTCGTGAGGGGGGTTTTCTTACCTAGAGAAGGAATTCTTTTGTCATCTACCACAGTTGTTTTCTGTGATCTTTCAAGGTTTTTCATGTTCCTGAGCTCACCAGGAAGTTTCTTTCTTACTACAGTAAATGGATGACTTGGTCATACCCGGTATTAAGTAGGCATCTCTTAACGCTCTCCTGGATTGTTGTCCTTCTTACAATATTATGGAGGGCTAAGACTTGGGAGCCTGCAATGGAACTTATTTTGATCACCACCAAAAACTCATGATCATAGGAGACTAATTGTACATAAATTGACTAGGGCTTATCCTTCTTCTCCACCATGAGTCGGTACAGAGACCTGATACTTTTGTCAACCGAGATCTCACAAACAAATGTGTTACTTAGAGACCTCATGATTGGTGATAAGTTACTGCAGCACTGTAACATGTGGTTTTATATGACCTGAACCTTTTTTGCAAGTCTAGTCCTCTTTCTGCCCCATCCTACTATTGGCATATTTCCTGATTGTGTGCACACGCAACATGAAGCTGCTCATTGATTAGCTTGTCCACTTATACGGTATTGTCTGGCAATCAATGTTAAGTCTTACAGTATAGTGCATTTGTATTGTATAAGGTCTGAGACAAGTTTTATTGTTCTGGAGAGGCTCCCTTGCCCGAGGATGGCACAACCTCATTATTCCGGCGCTGAAGCCCTACCTCATCTTTGTTGATGATTACATCACTCCTCCCCCTGGCGATTTTGATTTTCCTCCTGTCTTTTGAGGCACCCCGATTCCTTGTCCTGATTTCCCAAGACTGACTGTTGATTGTGTTTTTCAATTCAATTCAATTTTATTTATATAGCGCTTTTAACAATTGACATTGTCGCAAAGCAGCTTTACACAATCAAAAGAAGTACGTTTGTATGCAATGTGTATGAATCAAAATGATAAGATTGTCCCTGATGAGCAAGCCGAGGGCGACGGTGGCAAGGAAAAACTCCCTGAGATGGTAATAGGAAGAAACCTTGAGAGGAACCAGACTCAACAGGGAACCCATCCTCATCTGGGTGATAACGGATAGAATGATCAGATGTGTACTGGAAGTTCAGTGTAACAGGAGATGTGTTAAAATTAAAAGGAGTCCAGTTTGTTCCCGGAGGCTCAGGTAGACTGTAGGAGATTCCAGTCCTGAGCTATCGAACAACTGAAGTCACAGGTCCCCAGAGCATCAATCGATGATAGGACAGTCTTCATGGAAACCATCCCCAGCCACCAAGCGCATCCAGGCAGACCACACGGGGCATCCATGTGACGGGATCTCCAACCAGAAGCAGGACTCCAGGACGGGTTAGACGGCTTCAGAGGGCAGAGGGGTCTGGATCACTGGCAACTCAGGAGCGAACATGTATAGCTCGACAGAGAGACAGAGAGAGGGAAAGGAGAGAGGGAGAGAGAGAGAGAGCAGAAAAGGAGAGAACAGAAAATAAGGAGAGATGGCAGTTAGGTCTGGTCACAGTCAACATGTATAAGGTGAATGTATATTAGTGCAAAGTGCAAGCAGGGACTCCAGCAGGACTAACTATAACAGCATAACTAAAGGGAGGAGCCAGAAGGAAACACAAACATGAGGGCTCCCTGAGATGTAAAGCAACCAATCACCTCACCGGCAACAACCCTGAGTGAACAATGAGAGTGGGGAGGACAGCATCTAAACATACCAGTTCACCAGAATACTCTACGTCCATGAGTCCCCCAGATCTGCTCCTTTACCTAAGGTTAATCTATTTACAAAAATGCTTGGCTAAATAAATAAGTTTTTAGCCTAGACTTAAACACTGAGACTGTGTCTGAGTCCCGAACATTAACAGGAAGACTATTCCATAACTTTGGGGCTTTGTAAGAAAAAGCTCTGCCCCCTGCTGTAGTTTTAATAATACGTGGTACTGACAGGCAGCCTGCATCCTTTGATCGAAGTATTCGTGGCGGATCGTAAGACACAAACAGTTCACTCAAATACTGTGGCGTGAGACCATTTAGTGCTTTAAATGTCAAAAGTAGTATCTTAAAATCGATGCAAAATTTCACAGGGAGCCAGTGCAGTGTAGATAAGATGGGGGTGATGTGCTCGTATCTTCTGGTTCTAGTGAGGACTCTCGCTGCTGCATTCTGTACTAACTGAAGCTTGTTTATACACCTAGTTGAACAACCAGACAGTAAGGCGTTACAATAGTCCAACCGTGAGGTGATAAAAGCATGAACTAGTTTTCTGCATCATTTAGTGACAATATGTTTCTTATCTTGGCAATATTTCTAAGGTGAAAGAAAGCTATCCTGGTGATATTATCTACATGAGCTTCAAACGAAAGGCTGGAATCTATAATCACACCGAGGTCTTTAACTGTTGCACTTGATGGAACAGAAAGGCCATCTAAAGTTACAGTCTGATCAGAAAGCTTACTTCCTGGCCTTCTTGTGGTCTATGACTAGAACTTCTGTCTTATCAGGATTAAAGCAGAAAATTAATTAACATCAATCTCATTATGTCCTGCACACACTGCTCAATTTTAGCAAACTGGTTTTTCTCATCTGGTTTTGCAGGCAGTATAATTGTGTGTCATCAGCATAACAATGAAAACTAATACCATGTTCACAATTATGTTGCCCAGAGGAAGCATGTAAAAGGGAAAAAAGCAGTGGGCTAAAACTGACCCTGTGGAACACCAAGCTCACTTGAGAGAACATGAGGGAATGGTCACCATCTAAATCCTACAAACTGATACTTGATCCAGTGATCCATTAGGATCTGAGCCACAAGAGGGCAGTTCCCTTAATTCCTACTACCTTTTCTAATCTGTGAAGAAGAATACTATGATCAATGGTGTCAAAAGCTGCACTGAGGTCCAGTAACACAAGTATAGTGACGCAACCCTGATCAGAGGCCCATAAGAGGTCGTTTACTACTTTAACAAGTGCTGTCTCTGTGCTGTGATGAGGCCTAAATCCTGACTGATACACTTCATTTATGCTATTTCTGTGTAGATGTGAACATAGCTGCTGTGATACTACCTTTTCCAAAATCTTGGAGATAAGCGGAAGGTTTGATATCGGCCTGTAATTAGAAAGCAGACAGGGGTCAAGGTCAGGTTTCTTGATTAGCGGTTTAATAACGGCTAATTTAAAGGATTTGGGAACATACCCACTGCTGAGTGAACAGTTAATTACTTTCAACAGGGGTTCTATTATTGCTGGTACTATCTGCTTGAGAAAATGTGTCGGTATAGGATCTAATATACAGGTTGGCGATTTTGAAGAAGAGATGAGTGAAATTAGTTCCCTCGCTTCAAGGGGAGTAAAGTGTTCTAAGTTCTGATGTGATGTGGTTAGATCATCTGAATTATTTAAATTGTCTGGTTTCAAAGCCTGAATTTTTGCCTAATATTTATGATTTTATTATTGAAAAAGTTCATGAAATCCTCACTACTGCATGATGATGTTGTGGAGATTTCTGCAGTGGTCTTGTTTTTAGTTAATTTAGCTACGGTTTTAAATAAAAATCTCGGGTTGTTTTTGTTATTTTCTATTAGAGTGGAGAGATACGTTGATCTAGCATCACTGAGAGCTTTTTTATAGTTCAGGATGCTCTCCTTCCAAGCTATTTTGAATAATAACAATTTAGTTTGGTGCCATTTACGTTCGAATTTGCGAGCGGTTTGTTTTAAAGCACGTGTGTGGTCATTATACCAAGGAGCGAGTTTCTTATCTCTAATCATTTTCCTTTTAACTGGAGCGACATTATCTAAGCTATAACGAAGTGCTGACTCTAGATATTCATTAGCCTGTTCGAGTTCTGTGAAGTCAGATGGCGATCCAATCAAAGTAGATAATTCTGGAAGATTATTGATAAAGCTCTGTGCGGTATTTGATGTAAATGTGCGTTTAAGGTGGAAGCGCGGTGCTGTGCGTACATTATTACTATAACACGCTTTAATCGAGACAAGGTAGTGATCTGAGATAACTTCAGACTGTGGAATTGAGGTTATATTTCCTATACTTAATCCGAAGGATAATATTAAATCCAAAGTGTGACCTGCTTTATGAGTGGGTCCTACTACACACTGATTTACTCCTACTGAGTCCAGTATGGACAAGAATGCTGTTCTCAGAGGGTCTTCTGGATTCTCAAAATGAGTATTAAAGTCTCCAGCAATTAACGCTTTATCTACAGAAACAACAAGGTTTGAAAGGAAATCTGCAAATTCGCAGAGAAACTCCGAGTACGGCCCTGGGGGTCTGTAAATGATGATTAGCGGGATTGACTGAGCTGACTTTATGTTACTATAGAGAACTTCAAATGCATTAGATTTAAAACTGTGTTTTTGTACGAGAGACAGATTATCGTTATAAATAACTGCGACTCCTCCTCCTCTACCAGTTAGCCGAGGCTGGTGTATGTAGCTGTATCCAGGAGGACTAGCTTCATTTAGAGCCACATACTCGTCCTGTTTAATCCAGGGTTCTGTTAAACATAATATGTCAAGCTCCTGATCTGTGATAGTTTCATTAACAATAACTGCTTTAGATGCGAGAGATCTAATATTTAACAGTCCTAGCTTCAGATCAGAGGTGCTGGCTGCGCATTCAGTGTGATCTGAGTTTGTAGTGTCTATGTTAATTAAATTACTAAAACAGACTTTCTGAGTCTTTCTAAATGTATGTTTATGTTTATCTCGGGGAACAGACACAGTCTCAATCTGATGAACCCTGAGTGCGACTCTATGCAGCTAGCAGACGGTTGGTTTAGCCTGTCTGTCTGCTCCCTGGCCTTGGCTCTGGATTGTCACCGATTAACTAGGCCTCTTCTGAGACTATGTGCTATACTACAAGAAATGAGAGCAGCACCTTCCCGAGTGGGATGGACACCGTCCCGCCCTAACAGGCCAGTTTTGCCCTCAAAAGTCTTCCAATTGTCAATGAAGCCCACGTTGTTTTCGGAGCACCACCTGGACATCCAGCGGTTCAGCGACCATAACCTGCTGTAAGCTATGTCGCCACGTCTCATTGGGATGGGACCAGAGCAAACTACTTCTTCGGACATCGCCTTCGCTATTTTAAACACCTCTGTAAAGTTACTCTTACTAACCTCTGACTGACGAAGGCGTATATCGTTAGCTCCAGCATGTACCACTATCTTAGAGAACCTATGCTGACCTAGAGCCCTAAGATTACCTGCTATGTCCGGTGCTCTGGCTCCCGGGATACACCTGACCACTGCCGCTGGCGCCCCTAAAGGCCTAGCTAATTTCACATGTCTCAGTATAGAGTCTCCTATAACCAGAGCTCTTTCAGGTTTCTCAGCGGGTGCATCACTGAGGAGAGCGAACCTGTTGGACACGTGAAGCGCAGAAGAGGTGTGCTCCGGTGGGCTAGCCTTAGCGTTAGCTTTGGCTGAACGAGTATGCCGCCGAGTCGTCACCCACTCGCCCCGCTGTGAGGGCTCTACTGCCGGAGTCGGGGGATGATTATCTCCACCTGTGGCACCCAGACTTTCCACTACAGGATTACCGCTGCTCTCGCGCTCTCTAACCCTCTCTAAAGTCTGGATGCGCTCCTCTAATGCTACTATCTTCTCCGTCAGGGTGCTAACTAACACACACCTATCACAAATAAAATTATCACTAATGACGGAGGAAGAATGTCTAAACATCCTGCACTCCACACACTGAGCGAGCTGAATGGTAGACATGATAACGTACTCTTTGTGCCGGAGTTGTGATTATTTGGTGATGGATTCGCTTGTTGTTGGTCAGATGATACGCGCGTTCTCCCAAAAAGCGCAAAAAATCGGATAAAGTCCAGTAGTATTAAAGCGTAAAAACGGGAAAAGTATATAATTATAAAAAACTAAACAAAATATATTATAAAACGCTGTTTCAAACAGACCATTTATTTACCATTGTGCTGAATATCAGCAGAAATGTGCTGCAGTCATAGGCACAAACACCATTTATTATCAACAGATTATGATTTTGTTTTAACCAGTTATTATTGTTTTCTCTGCCAACAAATATCCTTCCACACTTGGTGGAACTAACCGCATCTGGCAGTGCTGATGACCCAAATGTGTAGGTAATTTTAAACTGTTAACTGTACTAACAAGCCAAAAGTCAAAGTAAGTAAAACATGGAGATGGACATGGAGGCCAGTCCTGAGAAATTTACAAGCTTTACTTTATATTTTCACTTATTTTGCTTTAGAATATCATCCACATAAACTTCCAGGTTCTGGGGTTGAATCCCAAATAGCATTAAATTGAATGCTAGTGTGCTAATGTGTACAATCACTTGTTCAACACAGAAAGTAGTGCACTTCATCGGAGGATAGACAATGATTTTGGATTCAACCTTGTGTTAGAATCTAGTTAGCTGTGTAGCTTGCCTTATGCAGTAGGCAGCGTTAAACTTCATCAGGTGTGTTGCTGAAACTGCTTCCATGGGTGGCTTTAAATGTGGATCTTGGCAGGCAGCTGCTCTCTCCTTAGTACTGCAGAATGTACTGACCTTATTTTGCCGTTGCTGTCAATTTTATTAAGAGTTATTAGAACACCTGTGATGTGGACTGACGCATATAGTTAAGCTATGCTGTTACATCTATTATGACCACCCGTGAAGGGCTTCTCGTCCAATCAGATTACTCGGTTGAAACTAACTAAGAAAATACAGTATATGCTTAATCCTTAATCAATCTGAACCTTTAGAACAGTGGTTAAGAATGTAGTTATCTGAGTGGTTATAAACATGCAATATATATATATATTTTTTAAGAAACATTTCCTTTAATTACATTTTTGGTAAAATTATTTCATTTTGAACAATTAACCCCATTTAAACATGGACACATTAATTAATTGACAAAAAGAAATTCCATGGAAAACTTGGTCAAACAAGAACGACGTATGTATGAAGATTCTGACAAGTCTCCTGATTTAACGTGTCAGTTATTCAACTATGGTCAGAAGCAAACTTTGTTTTATGCTATTCATACATCAATGAAACAATTTATTGAAAGATCCAATTGATGTTATCAATTGAAGCAATTGATGGTAGAAATAATGCTCATGTGTGACTGCTTGCCGTTATCACAATACTAAGTCTGTGTACCTATATATTAATATATACAGTTTCTGGTTTTATGACAGGAAAAAAGAAAAAAAATCTTGCTTAGTGCCTTGCAGGTAATCAGAATGCATGTCACAACTTCATGCTATAGTGTTTTATCCCCTCGGGTGGTTTTCTAGGTGTGTTGAATTATGAGTAACAGGGAGCCTGCTTTGTAAATTCCTTGAAACACATGAAAAAGATAAAATACAGTGTTCCTGCTGATCCTTTTTATTTATTTATTTTTCCGTGCCATTCATGAAGCTGAGGTTACCTGTGAATCATCACTGGTGCTGCCCACAGGTCACGACCAGACGTGACTACTACTCTTGTCGGTCACGCAAGAATCTTCAGGGAAAATAGGTAAAGTGGAACTTTATTTAGGGCTGAGATAGAGCCAAGCAGTTCTAACTCTCATACTTTCTTTTTTCATATATAGTGGTTTTATAAGGTTTTTTTGTTATTAAATTATTAATCATCATTATTGGTGAAAAATACAATGGAAAATTATTCTCTGTTTTTATAAAATTTTAAGAGAGAGTATAAAGCAATCAGAAGTTACCCCAGATATCTAAATATCTAATCAGAATATTCCTGTTCTTGGTTTAACAGGAGTAGAAGATGATATTATCTTCTGCTTTTATAGTCCATCTGCTGTAAAGTTTTATATATTACAGTGCTTTTCTGCTCATTAAAGTTGTAAAGAGTTGTTTATGTTACCATCTCAGCTCAAACCAATCTGGGCATTTTCTTCTGATCGCTCTCATCTACATGGTGTTTCTGCCCTCTATTTGATTATTTTGTTGTTTTTCCACCATTCTATGTAAGTGGGGCTGTGCACATGTCAGGAGTGCACACCCAGCCACCTAGCCTGTAAGTGTAGGTGTGTGTATGTACATGTACTCAAGTATGAGGTTTTTTTTTTTTTTGTGTGTGTGTGTGTGTGTGTGTGTGTGTGTGTGTGTGTGTGTGTGTGTGCACGTGCGTGTATGATTGTGAGAGGGGTGCGATGCTTACTCTTGCTACATTCACACTGCCTATCTAACTCTGAGCTCAAGGGCAGCCTGCTTTAATTTCCCAGACAGGACACTTACCCAGAACAGGAATAGCAACAGACCACAATTAAAACTAAATACAAAATATTAATTAATACAAAAACATATGATGCATGCAAGAATCAATTAGCAGTGCCCATTCACTCACTCATCCACTCGCACTGATCGTGTTCCAAAAAATAAACAAATAATTGTATTTATTTTTTAATATACATCAATTGACACTTTTATGCACATGAAACCTTCTGAGTGTCTTAAGAGAACATCTCCCATTAACAAACATGGTAAGTTGAAACATGTGCATCATCACAATGTTACACAGAGCCCAAATACTGTTTCCAGTTGCTTTTGATGAGAATAATTTCACAAGAGATTATGTTCCATGTGTGATTACAGCTTAGTTCAAAGTACTCAAGTAAGTCTTGAAACTACTGCAATTAAGCTTTAAATGCAAGTCACTTGCTAAAATTATGCAACATATAAACATGTGCATATGGGCTCAAAAAGTGTGTTCAATGCTCTTCTCGTGTCTCCTTGAGCAGGCTACAAACAATAAAACAAACTCAGTACTTTAATCTCCAGAGGGTTGGTTGAGAGGAGTCACTGGCAGAAGTCAATGGATGGCAGGTCATTGATGAATTAGCACACAGCAACAAAGAGACGAATATTCGCATCCCAGCTTGTCTGAAGGACCACAAGGTTTCTTGTATCTTCTATGAAGCCATAACTGTTTAGCCACTCCACTCTTAGGTCGTGAACTTCTCCAAATGATGAACGCAGGCCCTTTTGGCACTCTCCGGCGTCTACATCAGAAGTTCAACTGCACGCTGGATTCACTAGATTCGGAGTCTCGCTACCTAATGAGTCACTTCCACTTGCCGTTAAGCTAAACATGTGTCATGAATGTGCAACAGGAGATAACAGGGTAAACTTGTTGTTACCTGTGTTGCTTTTAAGTACCCACCTAAATTAAACAACCTCTCAACTCACTTGCTTTTACAGTTTCCACTTACTTACACTTAACTAACACCTTTTTTCTCCCGTTTTCTTTTGTGTCTGCATTTTTTTCTAAAAAAAAAAATAAAAAAAAAAAACAGTTTCATCCTGTTTTGACCGGACCTCTTTCTTGTAACTCTCCAACCAATTGCAGCCACCCAAATCACAAGCAGCCTGCATACTTTTCAAAATAAAAGCCTCTAACTGGAGCCCCCATTACATTCCTCCCTGCTAAACCCTGCCATTACATCCGATTTCTCCAGGTGACTCCATATCTGCAAACAAACAAAAGATAAAGAGAACAAAGTTACACATTAACAAATGAACATTTGTCAATTCGTCATCCAAACTTAAACAGAATATGTAAAATTCTAATTCAACACATTTCAAGATAATACGAACTATATTTCTTTACATGACAAGTCAGTCTGAAACCTGTTTGGAAGCGGACCCCGGGTATGTCGTCTGGGATACCTTGGCTCATGCTCCTGACTTCTGTCAAATATAACCGTGTCATAGTCCTGCTTTGTTTCTGACATCTCTGCCTCTACCCTGTTCTGGATCTCATTCTCCTGCCTGCTCTCCATCTGACTCCATTTCCTCCACTATGTCCTGAACTTCACATTGAACCAAGTCAGATATGTCTGATGGAGTGATAACGGGAATGTACACAAGATCCTCTTGATCTGTGTTAGATAACTGTGTCTCAGCTCAGTGTCAAAGCTTTATCTGGTCCCACGACAACTATGCATGGCGTAGCTTCCCACACATTTTAAATATTATTTCTATCCCTATGACCATGGTTGCACAACAACACCCTGTCACCAGGCATAATGAGAGCTCCCTGGAATGGCGATCATAGATTCTCTTTCGCCTCCTAGACGCATCTTGGGCTACTGCATTATAGACCTCTACAGCTGTCTTCAGATGTTCATGGTGACCCCTCATCCAGTCATACAGGGTCTCAGCTTGGTCGACTTCCACATCCTTGCCTCCCAGTAGTTCCACTGGCAGCCTTGCATCTCGCCCAAAAGTCAAATAGAACGGGAAATATCCTGTAGATGAGTGAACACGGCTGTTGTAAGCGAGAACCAACTGAGGTAAGCATTTTTTCAAATTTTTATTTTTTTAGGGGGTAGAGTTGTTAACATGTCATGCTAAGTCCTGTTAAATCGTTCCCACTGGGCATTGCCTTGCGGATGGTAAACCTTGCATAGCTCTTTAATCACATTGGTCTCAAAACAGCGTCCCTGATCATAATGCAGTTGAGCAAGGCATCGACATAATAGACAATCCAGTGTTTTAAAAGGATTTGGGAGTTGGACTGGTTGTTTGATCTTTAGTGGGAACAGCAACAGTGAGTCTAGTGAACATATCTGTGAGCACTAACATATTTTCCTATCCCACTGAGGACCTTTCTAAAACTGTATAGTCCATAGCAAGGACTTTGAGTGGGGCTGTGATATTAGTACATGTCATAGATGACTGATTGCGAGGGAAAATATCCTTGGCCAGAGCACTTTGGCTACACTGCTTAATCCAGTTTTGCACATCTATGTGCATCTATGGCCCCTATGGTCATGCTTACTCTCAAACACACTGCGTCATAGAGACTCTGGGACTACAAGCTAGTGGATCTTTTCCCCATCTATAGGGTGATAGATGGCTCCAAATAAAACGCCCTGTCTCAGTTTCATACATTCAAACTGTCGAGTGAGCTCTTTTGCTTGTGGGCCAAGGGCACGCTGTTTGCTCACAGTTGGCTTGGTTCTTCTCGTCACTGAGTCATAAGCTTTATACATGCTTTATACGAACTTTATGTTTGGATAGTCTTTCTGCTGTTTTTCTATGTCACTCCAGCTTTGACTACTGACGGCCTATTCATCCCCACAATACCTGGAAGCCCATTCATCTGCTCAATGTTTGGATGAGTGTCTTTTAGCATAAAGACA
Source organism: Clarias magur (assembly GCA_013621035.1). NCBI lineage: Eukaryota > Metazoa > Chordata > Actinopteri > Siluriformes > Clariidae > Clarias > Clarias magur. The sequence continues at coordinate 7,983 of QNUK01000854.1, read as the reverse complement.
CATTTATTTTTAAGAATTGTCTCAAAGCACTCAACATCCAGCTCTAAACACACCAGGACAGGAATGTCTAGACAATTAGCTGCTGTCAGTTCCACCCAATAAGCTGACCTCACTGCTCTTGTCCAAAGTGTTCCCTAAAATGTGACTCACTGATGGTGGTCACCTCTGATCCAGTATCCCTCAGACATTTTGTCTCAATCCCAGAGATCTTCAGGCTTACCATCCAGCAATCTCCAAATGCACTTTCTCCAAGAGCTTTACCAGTAGAAGAGTAAGCCATTCCACTACGTACTAATAAGCAATCCGAGGACTTCTGTTCTCCCTCTTGGGGACTATTCCTAGGGCCCTTTGCTACACCTGAGAAGCGCTTCTGCTTACATGATTGTTCTTGGCGTGTCACCCAACTGTCCCCTGCAGGCACTGCAGGCTGGTATATCTGGCCAAATGTATCTATCTTCACTGACCTTCAATGGCTTTCTCTTTTAGAGGCACGTACTGGTCGCCAATCTTGAGCTAGAAATTCCTGATAGAGCGCTTCTTGTCAAGAATCTATCTTTTTGATCTCCTCTCCTCTCTGAGAAAGTACAGAAGATGGGTCTTTATCTGCAGCTGTGGCTTTGACCACACCTCGAGCACGCTGGCACCTTGACCCATGAGCATCTTCCTCTTCCTCTGACCAATCAATTGCCGTCTGCATTACATCACTAAAGTTTTGACACTGCTCTTCCTTCAGCCTTCGCTTTTACGCCTCAGGAAATCATCTCTGAGGCCTAACAAAAGTACAACAGTTCAACAAGTACGATTTCTGCATTTGGAACTTGTTTAGGATCTTGTCTTTTGATTTGATTTAATTTATCTTGTAGATCATATTCATAGGAACGTATTGTTCTCCAGGTGCCTGTTCCCGATCATAAAACTCTTTCAACCACCAGTCACCATATATCTCTATGAATGTCAAATATAGCATTAACAGATTTTTGCTTGTGACAATCTAGCATATACTTCACTGTAGATCGGGCTTCATCTGTAGTCTCGGCTACCTAATAAGTCACTTTCATTTGCTGTTAGCAAATCGCGCACTAAACACGTGTCATGAATGTGCACCACGTTAAAACAGGAGCTAACAGGGTAAACTTGTTACCTGTGTTGCTTTAAAAGTAAATACCTAAATTATATATATTCTGGTTCGGGAATTATATATGTAAATACCTCCCGTTTCTTTTGTCTGCACCTTTTTCCTCTCTCTCTAACATGACACGCGTCTCTTTCCCAATGCAGATCCGTATGACAGTAATGACTCTGGGAGATGAGCTGAACACATTCTATGCTCGCTTAGAGTCTGCATCTAATGACGCTACCGATGCTAATTCTGGCAGCTAAGTCACTGCCAGCACCGGAAACGCGTTCATCATCTCCGAGCATGACGTGAGGACCAGCAGGACCAGACGGCATCTCAGGTAGAGTCCTCAGAGCTTGCGCAGACCAGCTAGCACCTGTGTTAACAGAGATATTCAACATCTCTTTATCTCAGTCGGTGATCCCTACATGCTTCAAAGAGTCCATCATTGTTCCTGTTCCAAAGAAACCCCATCCTGCTTTCCTCAATGACTATCGACCTGTAGCCCTCACATCAGTGGTGATGAAGTGCTTTGAACGGCTGGTCAGAGATTTCATCATTTCTTCACTACCAGACACACTGGATCCACTGCAATTTGCATATCGACCGAACCGCTCTACGGATGATGTCATCTCTCATCTACTACACACATCACTCACTCACCTGGACACTAGAAGGGGGAATTATGTTAAAATGCACTTTGTCGACTACAGCTCAGCATTTAATACCATAATTCGCTCCATGCTCACCACCAAGCTGGAGCACCTGGGACTCAGCTCATCTCTATGTCAGTGGATCTCCAACTTCCTAACTGGTAGCAGTAAGGATGGGCGGCCATGTCTCAGCCTCTCTCACTCTCAGCACTGGAGCCCCCCAGGGTTGTGTTCTGAGCCCCCTGCTGTACTCTTTGTACACCTATGACTGCGTAGCCACTATGAATTCCACCACCATCATTAAGTTTGCTGATGACACGGTCGTGGTGGGCCTGATCTCTGACAACGATGAGACGGCCTACCTGGACGAGATTGGAAATTGTACCAGAGGAACAATCTCCTCCTGAACGTTAACAAGACAAAGGAGTTGATAGTGGACTTTAGTACTAAGCAGGAGAGGAACTACAAGACACCCGCCATCAACGAGAGACCAGTGGAGAGTGTGGACAGCTTCCAATACCTTGGTGTCCACATCACGCAGGACCTGTCATGGTCCTGTCACATCAACACCGTGGTGAAAAAGGCCCGGCAGCGTCTCTACCACCTCAGACGCCTGAGAGACTTTAAACTGCCCTTTAAGGTGCTTAGGAACTTCTACTCCTGCACCATAGAGAGCATCCTGACGGGAAACATCTCAACCTGGTTCGGGAACAGCACAATCCAGGACAGGTGAGCTCTACAGAGGGTGGTTCGATCAGCTGAACGTATCATCTGTACCAAGCTCCCTGACCTTCAGACGATCTACAACAAGCGGTGCCGGACCAAGGCCTCAGTCATCCTAGCAATGGACTGTTCTCTCTGTTGTGGTCAGGAAAGCGCTTCCGCTCCCTGAAGGCCAACACAGAGAGACTGAGGAGGAGCTTCTTCCCGCAGGCTATATGAGCTCTCAACCACAACACCATATAGGACCTACACTCACACACTTGCACATTTTGCACACCTCAGGACTGCAAACTTTTTAACTTTTACTTTTTACCAGGACGCACAATCCATTTACACATGGAACATTTGCACACTTGCACATTTTGCATACTGTGAACTTGAACTGCATGCCTTGCACATTATCCTGCCGATAACCGGACATTACATTACTGGACTGCACTACATCACATTTTTATCATATTTCTATCATATTTCATTTACTATATATATTTTCTATTTCAATTTTTTATTAGATATTCTTAAACTTTTTTATATTTATCTTATTCTGATATTTTATTTTCATTTTTATTCTTATTGCTGTATATTATGTAAATTTAATGTAATGTTAATTAGTTAAAGTATGCCACTATAGCAGGTATAAAATTATACATGTGTGTACATGTCGAATGTATGATGTCTTTGTGTTGTGTTCAACATGTTTACTATAAACTTAAGGAGTGTAATCAACCTGTACAGCCCTTGCTATAGATAAAGGTATGAATGGGTATGCAAGACATGATGTTTGGTATCAAATGAAAGCTCTGTATATTCAATGGACGTTGATGTGCATGAAATCTTAGTCATATGAACCAGACTCATGCTAATACACTTTAGCTAAATTACTAAAACTCCACTGAGATGGCCTCCACCATGACAGAGCCAACCACATGTTAAATGTATGCACGAAAAAGGGGAACCAGCGGGTCGTTTCTACGTCCACAACCATCTCTGATAGGAACAAACGGCTGTGTGACAGACCTTCACCGTGAAATTAAAAACCTAAGTTCTGAGCAGCCTCGGCACATTTTTGAACGTCACGGCATCTGATGGAAGCAAGCGGACGACTCTCTTGCTCCGCTCTCAACCAACGCCTGAACTTTGACTTCTGACCTTCGCCACCCAGCGATTGAAGACTCCGCTCTCCACGACACGCAAAGAAACTTTGTGCAACGAAGGGGCCCGCAGAAGAAGTCTCATAGCATCATCATCAGTAACCAGGCAACCAACACGCCGCCAGGGGTGTTCCCGAAAGACGTCACCTCAACCCAGTGCACCGGCCAATCAGCAACACCGTGATTCCCTTTGCTGAAGGCAAACCAATGAGAACAACCGTGACATAACGCAAGTAAAACAAACAAAGCTTCATACCTTGCTGAAAGTGGTTCGCGATTCATAACTAAACCGTAAGATTAAACCCACGGCTCTGTTCTTGTGACTTTCTCAGTTCGAGTAAACCTAAACAGAACTCTCACTTTAACTTTCACCCTCTAAACTGTTGATGTGTATGTATGTGTGTGATTGAATGATTAAATAGTGTAGTTTCATGTATCGTAGATTAGTCCAATAAATTCTTGCTTCTTTATAAAGAACTGTTGTCTTGGTCATGTATTTTAAAGTTTAAACATTTGCCCATATCTTACATTAGCTTGCTCATAATTGCTAAATACTAGATTTTGTGTTATCATCGGTGGCCACGTGATAAGCAGAACTGGTAAGATACACTAAATTGTGCTAAACGCTGGGCGGATAGTCGATAAAGTGTACTCTATAAATGTTTGATTCAATTCAATAACATTAACCCGAATTCTTAAAGATTCGATTCACCTCTGACCTACAGTTGAAACCCTACACCAGTAAGTGCATATAATGCTATATATGATAAATAAAAATAATTAAATTAAAAGGAATTTCTAATGCTGTTTTGTTCTATTCCACAGGTTGTCCTGCCAATTCCAAAATTAACACATTCCTTCCTGTCATTCTGACTCATCGCTGTTTTAATGTCATGTCCCATTAAGGGATATTGTCGTTCTAAAATTAACTCTGGCCTCTTGTGACTGCTGCATGCCAGAACAGCTGCTTTTGCGGCCACTGACCGTGATGATCACTAAACATGCAGTATTTGCAAATTAGCTTAGTAACGATGACTGCTTGCAGGGATGGAGGCCAGGAAATGTTTCAGCTGCCAACTGATGGCATTCAAGCACAGTGCACAGATGTGTCATTATTGCCCCTTTGTCTGTCTCTACCCGATCTCTTTAATGAGTTAGGAAGTTGCTTTGAGGCTCGGTTGAGCATCAGTTCAGTGTAATTCTATTCGTTTCACTCCTAGAAGCACAACAGTGACATTTTTATATAGAGATATTACATGTGATACTATTACCAGACATGCTGATATTGTTTGTACATTTCAGAATCTTGAACGTTGCAGTTCTTATTTAAAAACATGTCTGCAATTTCATTTAACTTTTTTTATTATCAAACAGATAATGCTCTGATATACACTGATCAACCATAACGTTACAATACAAAAATAATGGCCACTATTGTGTAGGTTTTCTGTGAGATCAGACCAGACAGGCAGGATTTGATCCCCATTCGCCTGAGTGCACCTTCGGTACCTATGATCTTGTCACCGGTTTATTGGTATATAACTGATAATCAATGTTAATGTGTTAATGTTTTGTGGTGTTTATGTTATTGCTGATCTGTGATTCTGCAATACATTGGTATTTGCCGATATTTGCCTTGATCGGCTTGTTCATAAAAAAGATGACATTTACTGGCGCCAGTGGGTGATGTTTACCTGTTGTGCCACATCAATTTTTCTGCTTACTGGAATGTGGGAATGAAATCTCACACCAAATGGTCATATTATTATTATTATTATTATTATTATTATTATTATTATTATTATTATTATTATTATTATTATTATCAGCATCATCATATAGGGTATAGGAACAAATGAAAACAATCATAAAACATGTGATCATATGTATCTGTGCTATTTCTTTGCCTATGTTTTAGAGTTAAATTCATCATATTGCCTAGGCTATGCTAGGCAAAAAAATAATAAATAATATAGAATGCTTAAATGTCCTGGGTTTAATAGGATACTGAATTAATATGTAAAGCTCAAACTTTCACCAACAAAAACTTTTTTTTTTTTTTAAGTCTCTATGTCTACAAAAAGTATTTTGGACTCATTTAAAAGTCCCACTGTTAGATTTAATGTGTATCATCACTTTACTGGTGGATAACTCCAAAGGTGTGCTTAAGAAAAAATTCACTGTATGGTATAAAAGTATCAACTGCCTGCTGTTATGTTATGAGCCCAGCTCCTTCTATCGATAGGTTCTGTTGATATCAGCGATAAATACAGGGTCATCCTCTATGGGGCATTTGAAATCTCAGTGAATCTCAGTGAAGAAAAATGACTTATCTTTCCATAAATGCTTTCAGAAAGATGTAGCAAGCAAAATAACTTTCTTTCTTTTATTAATTGAGATCTTAGTTTGCTTTCAGAATTTGATTGTTTTTAGCATCAATTGTTCTGAAAAAGAGTAGACTAGACGATGTGCTGATGCATACTGTACACATGAAGATGGATTGAGTTTAATTAGATCATCACAGTTGTAACATGGATGTGAGCGAACTGTGCCTGAACTGGCCATTTTCCAAATGGGGTCTAGCCAGGAAGTAACAGTATGTCCGTTTTTTTATATAAATTTTCCTAAATTTTAGTTCAAATATTTTTTTTATTCAACAAAAGCAAATGTTTTATGTTTTCTCACCTTGATGGACAAAGTAAATTTGCAAGCAGGTGTTACAAACATAAATGGGCAAAATATCTATGCTAATTACATAACTTCATTAGAGTATCTAAAATGTAGACTTCATTGGAAGATCCATACAACAACAACAACAAAAAATGTTAATTCAGTGCGAAAGTGCAGTGACAAGCTGATTATAATTACAGGCAATCATTAATTAGTAGCTGCCTGGATGCAGATTTGTCACTAAGAAGATATTTCATCTTAGATTAAACCCATTTAAATAGGGCTTAACTCTGAGAGTTTTATAAAAATGTCAATTAAAAAGTTATTTAATTGCATTTGGGTAAAATGTGACCTTAATGTCAACTCAAAACTAAAGAGGTTGCGATCAGTATTCATTCAATATACACAGTAAAAAGACTGTTTTAAAAAATGTTACTGTAGTTGTCGCAATGAATGAATGTTGTTTTATTGTTGTTTTTATCCGGTTTTGTTAAAATCACAACTACTGTTTATTAAAAGTACAGAATAAAATAGTAATTTACATGTCACTCATTAAAAACAAGGCAAAACTGTTTTTTTTATCTTTAATTGTAAAATGACAGTATTTTGCTATATTTAGACATACCAAACATATTTGTATTTTACATAAATTATGTATTTTATACAGTAGATTACATATATTTGACAAGTAAAATAATAGTTTTAAAATAAAAACCAGAGAAACAGTTAAAAACACTAAACAAGCTTAATTAATTTAAACTTATTGTAAAACTTTTTGCTCTGAAAACATAATTTTCTGCTGTAAAAGTTGCTTGACTAATGAGCTTATACAAGGCCATGCCCCTTACTCATACTGTATGAAACACAGTGCTACGAGCACTGCACCACTACATGGTCAGCACTTAAGCACAAATTTGTCAGTGGAGCAACAATGTGAATGCTAAAGAAGCTGGCATGCTATAAACTTGGCAGAAGCATCAAGTGTTTATCAGTCATCAGTCACACTGTATTTTGTTCTAATACAGCCTGTGATACTCCTGATGTCAGAGACTTTTTTTTTTTTTTACAGAAGCACAACAGTGACATTTTTATATAGAGAAATTACATGAGATACTATTGCCAGACATGCTGATATTGTTTGTACGTTTCAGAATCTTGAATGTTGCAGTTCTCTGCCATTTTAAATTCAGATAGCAGAAGTAATATAATAAGTAAAAAAAAAAAAGTAGTTTTATATTAACCTTGCTGTATTTCCCATAGTGCTAGGATGTTACCATGTTAAATGAGGTGTGTGTGTGTGTGTGTGTGTGTGTGTGTGTGTGTGTGTGTGTGTGTGTGTGTGTGTGTGTGTGTGTGTGTGTGGTATAGACATTTATTAAGCCAGTTTTTCTTTAATTCAGGCCTTTTTATATTAGAAATAACAATAATGTTAACCTGAATCTGTGGTCTGATAAATAGCATAATATAGCTCAAGTCATTTATGATAAGCGTATTGGTGATTTAAAACATGTTTGCCTGGGATATGCATGATATATGCACTTTATTATGTCTGAAGCTAGGGAGGTTAACCAAAGAGTATAGTAAAACACAGTCATTTTACTCAGTATACTGCCGACTAAAAATATGTTTACACAGTGATTTACTTAAAAATCCCTGTATAAGCCATTCT
>QNUK01000853.1:152500-207459 GCA_013621035.1 Clarias magur | reverse complement strand
AGATCTGTATATATGTTTATATTGCACTGCTAACTTGCACTTCTGGTTAGATGCTAACTGCATTTCGTTGCCTTGTAACTATGTGCAATGACAATAAAGTTGAATCTAATCTAATCTAATATCCTGTCATGTGTGATTTGCTTTGATGACCGCCACACAAGAGCAGTCCGCCGACAACAAGACAAACTGGCAAAAATCAGGGAAGTTTGGCAGAAGTGGGTGGAGCGCCTACCACTTATTACAAACCAGGTCCTGACTTCACTATTGATGAGCATCTCGTCAGTTGAAGGGCACAGTGCCCATTTCAGCAGTATATTCCAATATCTTTGTATCACATGCTGGACAAATATTTGTACCATACTTGCGTAGATGGCAAACCAGCTGATAGTGTTCCTGAGAAAAATCAGGGGAAGTGAGGGAGTCCTAAAAATAAGAGCAGGGCCACTTTAAAATTGTAAATATATTCATACAGTATAGTGTATGGTTCAAGCATTACGGCGGCGGCGGAGGAAGAGGCGGCTCGTCGTCCTCGGCGGCGCATGACGGCGGCGGCGGAGGAAGCTCGCTATCCACCTCGATACAGGACGGCAGCAGCGGAGGCAGCTCGCTGTCCATCTCGGGGAACCCTGGAGGGTCAGGGCCTCCACTGAGGCTGGCCGGAGGGTCAGGGCCTCCACTGAGGCTGGCTGGAGGGTCAGGGCCTCCACTGAGGCTGGCTGGAGGGTCAGGGCCTCCACTGAGGCTGGCTGGAGGGTCAGGGCCTCCTCTGCGGCTGGCTGGAGGGTCAGGCCCTCCACTGAGGCTGGCTGGAGGGTCAGGGCCTCCACTGAGGCTGGCTGGAGGGTCAGGGCCTCCACTGAGGCTGGCTGGAGGGTCAGGGCCTCCACTGAGGCTGGCTGGAGGGTCAGGGCCTCCCCTGAGGCTGGCTGGAGGGTCAGGGCCTCCACTGAGGCTGGCTGGAGGGTCAGGGCCTCCACTGAGGCTGGCTGGAGACTGGGTGCTGGCCTTGACATCAGCTGCCTCTTGGTTGGCCTCGGCCAGCTGTTCCTGCACCACTGCCCCCAGCTCCAGCAGGGTTTGCATTTGCCCCCGATCTCCCGTCGAGCGCAAATGTTTAACTGCTGGATGAGCAACCCGGCTAGTTGGTGGAGCCCCAGCCTCCGCTGTTGAAGCTCTACGTGATCTGCCCTTTGAACGCCAGCAGACACATGTTCGCCCTCTCCAGCTTCTTGCTGAGGTGCTCCACCGGCAGTCGCTCTGGCGCGCCCCCAGTTGTTCCGCCGGAGGGCAAGCCGACTCCCCTCGAATGTCGCTTGCCCTGGCGTCACTTTCATAGCCCCCGCCCAAAAATTTCCCAAGGGAGGCTCCTCTGCTATATTACTTTTTGGGTCTTGCATTCTGTCACGGTTACTGCTTGCCGGACGAAAGAGAGACATGATAGCAGAGGTGGAAGTGATCAAAGGATTTTAATGATAACAAAAACAGGGAACAAACAGAACAGAACATGAACTTAAACCAGGATAAACTAAACATGGAGCTACACTGAACTAGACATTACAAACAGACTGAAAGACAGACAGGCTAGGAGACAGACAGACAGACTAGGAGATAGACAAACCAGGAGAACACAGAGCCTAGGAGAACACGGAGCTAGGAACACAGAGCCAGGAACATAGAACCAGGAGGAACCAGGAAGAACACAGAACCAGGAAGAACACAGAACCAAGGAGAACACTGAGAACAAGGAGAACACTGAGAACAAGGAGAACACTGAGAACAAGGAGAACACAGAGCTAGAATGAACATACCAGACAAACAGTAACCCTAGACGAACAGATGCAAGACCAGCACAACACAGAACTCAGGAACATTTATAATCACACTAATTAGCAAACTCAGTTCAGGTGAGCGCCACATCACCTGACTGAGGTGCATTCTGGGGATTAGAGTCCTTCACACAAAGAAAACATGAAAAACAAAGGAACTCTGGGCGCTTTGTCGCCCTCTAGGGGTAATCCCTGACAATATATATATATATATATACACTTTATATCTTATATATAGAGATCTGTATATATGTTTATATTGCACTGCTAACTTGCACTTCTGGTTAGATGCTAACTGCATTTCGTTGCCTTGTAACTATGTGCAATGACAATAAAGTTGAATCTAATCTAATCTAATATCCTGTCATGTGTGATTTGCTTTGATGACCGCCACACAAGAGCAGTCCGCCGACAACAAGACAAACTGGCAAAAATCAGGGAAGTTTGGCAGAAGTGGGTGGAGCGCCTACCACTTATTACAAACCAGGTCCTGACTTCACTATTGATGAGCATCTCGTCAGTTGAAGGGCACAGTGCCCATTTCAGCAGTATATTCCAATATCTTTGTATCACATGCTGGACAAATATTTGTACCATACTTGCGTAGATGGCAAACCAGCTGATAGTGTTCCTGAGAAAAATCAGGGGAAGTGAGGGAGTCCTAAAAATAAGAGCAGGGCCACTTTAAAATTGTAAATATATTCATACAGTATAGTGTATGGTTCAAGCATTACGTTTGTAATATAGTTACATTTTCTCTGGGTACATTTGGATGATTTTTTTTTCAATAAATAATTAATACTGGTCTTGTTATTTTGTGTTATTTTGTTTGGTAAACAAGTCAGTGAACTCTGTGATAAATAGTACAATAGGTTTTATTTTAGTATTTGCTGTAGTCAAAATATCACCAATGTAATACACCCCCCCCCCCCCTAAAAAGGAGTGGTATGAGCTCAGGTAAATGAGGCCTGCAGGACATTCACAGAAAATACAAGTCCAAAACATCTCAAATTCACAACAGCTGAAGTTGATAAAAAGATCTGATACACCATTAGGTGATAATATATCTACTACTGTGGATTTATAACAGAGCAAAATGATCACAGTCAAAAGTGACCAGGAACATTATGTCATAGATTCAGCAAGGTGCTGGTAACATTTCTTAGAGATTTTGGTCCATATTCCATATTGACATGAGCACATCCATGATGTGAATTTTCCGTTCCACCACATTCCATAGAGTCTCTCCTGGATTGAGATCTGGTGACTGTGGAGGTCATTTAAGTACAGTGAAATCATTGTAATGTTCAAGAAACCTGTTTGAGATTTGTGAATAGGTTGGTAGGCTATGGCATTTAAACAATTCTCAATCGGTATGAATGGGCCCAAAGAAAATCTCCAACACACATTACACCACCACTACAGCCTAAACCGTTGATACAAGGGTGGATCCATGGTTACATGTTGTCTATGTCAAACTCTAATTATACCATCAGAATGTTGCAGCGGAAAATAAGACTCATCAGACGAGGCGATGATTTTCCAATATTCTATTGTCTAATTATGGTGGACCCATGGGATTCATAGCCTCAGTTTCCCATTCTAATTTGACATGAGTGGCACCCAGTGTGGTCTGCTGCTGCTGTAGCCCATCTGCTTCTAGGCTTGAAATGCTGTGCATTCAGAGATGCTCTTTAGCATATCTCTGTTGTAACGAGATGTGATTTGAGTTACTGTTGCCTTTCTATCAGCTCGAACCACTTTGCCCATTCTCCTCTGGCCCCTGACATCAACAAGGCATTTTTACTACTCACTATATATTTTCTCTTTTCCAGACTTCTCTGTACTCTAGAGATGGTTGCGTGTGAAAATCCCAGGAGATCAGTAGTTTCAGACAAGCCAGTCTGGTACCAACAACCATGCCACATTCAAAGTCACTTGAATTACCTTTCTTCCCCATTCTGTTGCTCGGTTTTACACTTCAGCAGATTGGCTTCACTAAGTCTACATGCTTAAATGCACTGAGTTACTGCCAAGTGATTGGCTGATATGCATTAACGAACAGTTGAAAGTCATTTCTCAATTGTTTTGGAACCGCCGGCACGCTGTTGTACCTGTGAAACTGAGTAGATCTAGAATCTTGGTAGATCCCTGTAACATAGTTTTTCTTTATTGGAAATGGGTACAAACCAAAAAGAAACCTGAAGAAAAAAAAACTCTTTTTTACAAGGTTTTGTATAATATAATGACAGTCTCTGGCATAAGTCTGTAAGCGATGAATCAGCTGCAGATATTTATTATATTTATTAAATGAGCTCTCTTTCCATGATAGAGCTAGAATATCCTGTTTTACCTCCACTCTTTCTGCCTCAAAGTTTTAATTAATCTTGAGGATTAACACTGTCTGCCCATTATTTCTGACAACCATATACCATATTCACTGTCTGTATGAATGCCTGTGTACGTGTGTGTGTGTTTGTGTGTGTGTGTGTACTACATGTCTTTGTATGACTTCTTTTCATGACAATAACCTACATGTGTATGTAAGAATCTAGTTGAATAGAACAATCGGCCAGCCTCCGCTACACTATTAATAAAGCATGCCAGGTGAGCAATTCATAAAGAGCAATTTAACTGGAATCTCGTGCTCCCTGAGGGCGGCACTGTATTTCTAAGCAGCACAGAAGCTGTTAGCGGATGTCTGTCAGGCAGCAGGGAGGCTTAGCACAGCTGTGTTTGGCAACGAAACAGAACGATCGCTGCTCTGGAGCGTGCCGGAACATTCCTTGCTGATTTTGGCAACAGCCTCTTCCTCTTAAATCCTTGCGAGCACGGCATTTCCATGGTGACTGAAACTTATGGGAGCCATCTTTATTCATTAAAGGGAGAGTGGGGTTTGAGGAAACAGTGGCAACACTGACAAATGAGATCAACAACACAAGAGGCTGTTAATAAAGAAGGGACAAGAGGTGGAGTGAGGCAGTGTAGAATAGAGGTAAGGGAGAATGGCAGGAGGGGGGTAGAGTTCAGTCCTGGGATACAGCATTTTATGAGGTAATCTCAATGATAACTTCAGTGTTCTCACTGAGTCTTAGATTAGTGATATGCATACACACATGCACATGCACACGCACACACACACACACACACACACACACACACACACACACACACACACACACACACACACACCACACTTACCTTAACCTTGGTACATAAAAGAACCCCCCCCCCCACAATAACAGCTACATCCTTATGTGTTCCTACTGTACATGACACCCATAATGGGAACTAATCCATTTTATTGCAATCACCCAGATAAAACTCTTCCTGAGTCCATGTTTTACTCCAGTTTTGTCAATCAGACTATCAGATGCGAGAGCGAGAGAGACAGAGGGAGAAAGACTGTGACTAAATCTGGTGATGTGCCTGTACAAAGATTCTTAATTCCTCTCCCTGTCTGATCATTATTCCACCTCTCACAGCTGTGAGCAACCACTGTGATGTACAAAGCACCCAGCAGAGCAAACCGTTCACACAAACAAACAATTAACCTCCAGAAGTGTGCGTTTAATCAGTCCTCCCTCCCACTTCCTATCTCTTTATCAGGCTCCCGATTTCACAGTCCAGCTCTACCCAGTGGCACTCAGACTGACAAGCCATAATCTCTACGTGCAGATCTTCTCCGCACCATTGTGGTGCTCTATTAATAGCCACCAAAATAGCGCCGCAGGAACGGCAATTCGTTCTGACGTGGACCCGTCTTTAGGTCCGTCACTCCTGTTTGCCTGACACTCGTTAACTTCCTCTCCTCGGCAGCAGGGTGAGAACGCGAGCGGTGCACAGGTCACTGCAGGGGCCACGGTTACTGACACAATGCTGCAAGCTGTCTACACTTTGTTATTAAAGGATTGCTTGTGTGAAAGCTGCTCAGACACAATGCTCACACATTACACACTCACAAATGTGTGCACATGTGACCCCGCACCAAATAGCAGAGGTTTCTTGATACTTTAATGCTTTGTTTTGACTTAAATACACAAAAACATACCTTTCCCTTTCAGGCTGCTGTTATTTAATAACCACGCCAGTGAAGTTAAAGTATCGGAAAAGCATTTCTCCAAATGAGAGCCAATGGACTTAAATGGAGGTAAAATAGCACATTTTTTAGTCTAACTAATTAGTACATCTCCCCAGGCTGTACCATAGAATTGGATCAGTCCTCCCCATCTGCATGCATCCTAAAACTAGGGAGAAAAGAGGAAGTCTCGTGTGGTTTCACTAGGAGAAAATCAATGGGAGATTAATATCATGTGATCTCATCCTTCATTTCATTCTCTGATCTTTTGAGTCTTTAAAGTGGATTTTCTGTGACCATTTTTACTGGATAACTCCTCAAATGGTTCTGAAGATATAGTGTCAGTAACCAGCACATCACATACCTTTATACAGATATTGTTTTTGTCTTTATATACTATACTGTTCTTTGTCTTATGTTTTGAAGCACTGTTTTGGTACTCTGCAACAATCTAATACAAATATATAAACCTAATTGAGTAGATAATGTGCAGCTATACAGATACAATAGTTTCAGATAGAGGTTTTATAGAATGCTTATTAAAAATCATCACAGAGCATATGGTTGAGGCTAAAGCTGCACATCTGGACTGGTAACCTGTGGGACACAACAACAACAAATATCACACAAGTGAGAGGTTTTTTCCTTCTTTCATGCAGGCACAAGTGAGATAAAGGAAGATGCATTCGGGCCGTCCTGAGATTTTGTTATATTTTGGGAAATAAACCTAACTAAATTTATCAAGAAATAGCATGGCAGGTATGAAAAAAAAACTGCATGATGTGGGAATAGAAAATACAGTCCTGAAACACAGTCCACGTTAACAGTGATGATGCACTGACTATGTGACGTACAGTGTGTGTTTGTGTGTGTGTTGTTGTGAAACTGGCTTACCATACAGTGTGTATTCTTACCTCACATTAATGGTAGGGTCTGAACCCATCATGTCCTTGAACAGGATAAACCATTTACTAATGATGATTGAATGAATGATGCTTTGGTGAATGAATGAATAAATGAATGCATGAATAAGTGAATGAATGAATGAATGAATGAATGAATGAGGAAACCCTAATTAAGAGTTATCATGATAATTTCTAGGTATATTTCTAACTCTAAGACAACTTCGAAATGGAGAGCACATAATATGACCATAAAATGTGAGTTGCTCGGATTGTTTCAAATCAGTTTTCCTTTTTGGGCTTGATGATATGAAAAAGGGGATTTTCCCCTGTATTCAGGTTAACTGAGCAAAATGTGCTTTGATTCCACATCCGGTGATTATGTGTGGTGTGTCAGTCTGATCTGTAGGTGTGAGCACCAGTCAGGGTTGTGTGTGTGTGTGTGTGTGTGTGTGTGTGTGTGTGTGTGTGTGTGTGTGTGTGTGTGTGTGTGTGTGTGTGTGTTCTGCTCCGTCCTGCTGTAAATGTCTGTGATGTATTAGCACGGAGCGGTTCAGTCAGGCATGCACAGCTAACAAATTGGCTGTGGAGCGATCGATTTCCCTGCTCTGGTCCTCTCCGCTGGGACGCGAGAGAAGGAGGCAGACTGGGAGACAAGGACGGAGTTAGAGACATGACAGGGTTCATGCTAATGTGTGCTTGAGCGGATAGTGGTCATGCTTTCATTTACCACGGCATGATACTTACGTCTCATAGGCATGGACAAATGAATAATATCTTATATAAATGTGCTCTGAGTGAGTGACACTTCAGCTGGTCCTCTAGGTATACAGATGTCTTTTTATGCTCTGGTATCCAGAACCAGACTGTGCAATGTGAGTCGCTTGAAGGATGACAAATGCTGTTTAACAAATATCTGCCTGTTACTTTTTTTTTTGTTTTACCTTAATTTAATTAAAACTGATCACATTGTCTGTGTGTGCAAATTATGGCAGAAACATTATCTGGACAGATGAGTGAACTGATGCTGTTCAAACACTGCTATAACCATGGTTTTGGTTAAATATAAAACATTTTACCATTCAAATACCAGTACAAATAGGTTCACGATCAATACATTCTTCTTTTAAGGAAACTTCAGACCTCCAATTATCTCATTCTACCACAGTTACACACCACAAATGACCAGCAGAACAGAGAGGAGAAGGGCAACAGGACTCTAGGGAGTGAGCAAGTCAATACAGTCCTCTATTCAGAGTCTTATAGGACTATGTAATGATCAAGCTGCTTTGACAAATATTGCTCTTCTTGCTCATCCGTATCATCTTCCATAGACATTTTATCCTGTCCAAAAAAAAAAAGCGAACGCCTAGGCTGAGATCTGTCTGTGAGTGTTGCTGAATGGTGATGATGACTGATTGATTATATTAAGATATGTGTCACATTATCACAGCACCATTGTCAGGGTTGAAAACCCGCAAATATATGGAGGAGCCTTAGGTGATCCAGTACAGTAGCTCTAACAGACAGCAGCAAAATTAACATTGGTCTGCTGGATAAAAAAATAATAAATAAATAGTTGAAGATGCCAATATCAAAAGTCAGTACGCCAAAAGCGCTATCTTAACAGGCAGCCTGATTTTGCTGGACCATGCAGGGCATTGTTACTTTCTCCAGTGCATCTTGGACTAATTAAATGAATTGCACTCTATCCAGGAATGCCACAATCAATTTATCATCTTCAGTGAAAAGACACTTTAGTGTATACACAAGAAGAACTGAATAGGTTATTGCTTCTCTTTTGTGGAAGTGGTGTTGTGGGACAAATAGATGTCCATATGAATGCCATGGAAATTGCTTTTTTAATTGATATGGTGTATTTTACCAGATATTAGCTTACGTTGACATCATCTGGACACATTTTTCTTATATGTTACCTATTGGTAAAATTCATTTTGTATTACATTCCTAAGCCAAATATTATTACTATCTAATAATAAAGCTAAGAAAATATTATTCTGCACAATGAACTTGCTTTTGGACTGATAAATACAGTATACAGAGACCTATATACACTCTTGTGGTATAGAATATAAGACAAACATCTTTAATTGATTTTCGCTCAGTGTGGAGGCCAAAACCAAATAAAAAACTGTTCTTCAGTGTAGTTAATCACACAGTAGAATTAGTGAAAGATCTTTATTAGAAGCCAGTGTCACATATTTGGAGCAGAAGTTTTATTGCCAAAAGACCACAGGGTCTGAATATCCAGATCGTGTATCTAGTCTTTGGTTCAGACAAAGTTAATAAATTAGACCTAAACCTTGGAATATACAGTATATACAGATGCCTTATTAGATTGAGATCTGAAGATTTCTGAAGCACCTTTAACTCTCAAACTTTTCTTGTAATCAGGGTGCATTATCCTGCTGAAAGAAACCACACTCATCATGCAATGTACTTGTTATAAAACAATAATGTATAGGTAGACGGTACTGTACGTGTCAAAGTAACTTCTACATGAATGGCAGGACCCAAAGCTTTGTAGCAGAAGATTGGCCAAAGCCAAAGTGAGTATACACACACACACCCAAACACACCTCTTTTATTGCTTCATGGTCGAATTATGGTGCTCACATGCCCATTGTAGGAGCTTTCAGGGGAAGACAGGGATCAACATGAACACCCTGATCTGTCGCCAGCTACACTGTGTGTTCTGACACCTTTTGATCGCAACCAACATTTACTTTTTCAGCAGTTTGTGCTACAGTAGCTCTTCTGTGGGATTGGCCCAGATGGACTAGCCTTAGCTCCCCAGGTGAATCATTGAGGCTTGGAAGCCCAAGACCAGTGTTGGGTGTAACACGTTACAAAATGCGGTGTTAGGCACCGTGAGCCATGGCAAATGATCGCCTGACGTTCTGCAAGGGCTGCGAGTACCTAGTTACTTTTATCTTAAAAACTGGTCACTTTTAAATGACAGTAATTTTGTAATGTAATTAGTTACTTTAAAAAGTAACATCCCACAACACTGCCCAAGACACTAAACGATTCACCAGCTTTCCTTCCTTGTACCACTGAACTTCAGTAACTGACTGCTTACTTACTGCCTAAAATACACCACCTCTAACAGGTGTTCTTTGTCTCTGGTTCAGGTGTTGCATGATGTTACTATGAAAGCAACAATTGTAGCTTGTTTCCTGAAGATGTCTGTGCACGGTGGTTCTTGATGAACTGATGCTAGCCGCACTCCGCTCCTTGTGAAGCTCTCACACATTGACAATCTTCTTAAGGCTGTGATCAGCCCAGTTGCTTGTGTGCCCTTTTTCTGCCACATTTCCCATTTTATGAATATTCTTCAACACATCACATTGTGAACAGCCAGCCTTTCCAGCTGTGACCTTCTGTGGATTATCCTCTTTATGGAGGGTGTCGATGACTGTGTTGCTGACAACTGTCAAGTCAGCTGTTTTCCCTATGCGTTTACAGAACTACACAGAAAGAGTCATAGTAATTATACTGTGTGAATAATTTCCTCAAGCTCAAAATTAAATATTATAATATTTTCAGATTTTCTTGAGGTATAAGACATTGAAATTTAAATAAATTGTAATTGAAAATAATTCAAAAGGGGTGTAACTTTTTTAATTAACCCCAGTAAACAAAACTATATATATATATATATATATATATATATATATATATATATATATATATACATATATGGCATGCCGTTTAGGAAAATATTCTTGAGAGAACTTAATGAAAACTCTGAATATATTGAATGAAACGTGAGAATATTGAATGGATTCCGAATATATGGATTGAAAAATATATATATATTGAATGAATTCTGAATATATGGATTGAAAACTGATATATTGAATGAAAAGTCTGAATATATGGAATGAAAAGTCTGATGACATCATCAAAACACAGCGCCATCTTTAGAAAGGATGAGTGAGTCGGCGAGAAACTTGGTTGCTGCAATTGTGAGAAAAGAGATGGTGAACACATTGATGAGTGCGTGTCCGGCCCAAAGTGGTGGCACAAGCCGCACTCAGTATCAGACTACGGATGAAGAAATGTATTCGCTATTTCACCGCGGAAGACCGGTGTTATGCGCTAAAATGCCCCCCCTGCCACAGATTCCCCCCCCTACATAATCTCTATCAAATATTATATTACAACATAAATTCATAGGTTTATTGTTATCAAATATGATATAACTATTATAATTAACCCTTGGCACGTGACAGGTGTCGAGACCATGAATACAAATTCTCATATAATGTTTATTTTGTGGCACATTTATTTTACAGGGATTTGTCATGTAATACAAAAATGCTTGCACTAAATAAATATTTATGATGAAAAATTTAACGAAATGATTTTCATTATTAAATAAGCAATATCAAAAATACATCTTGTATATAAAAAATAATAATTTATATTTTTTCCCTATACTACATGTAATTTTTTGTAATGCTTATTTTATAATCAAATCCATTTGGTCTAATTTGTAATTTCTAAATCATAAACCTAGAAATTTCTGTTCTAATATAATATTCGACGGAGATTAAATAGGGGGGTGCAATCTGTGGCAGGGGGGCATTTTAGCACATAACACCGGTCTTCCGCGGTGAAATAGCGAATATATTTCTTCATCCGTAGTCTGATACTGAGTGCGGCTTGTGCCACCACTTTGGGCCGGACACGCACTCATCAATGTGTTCACCATCTCTTCATTTCTCACAATTGCAGCAACCAAGTTTCTCGCCGACTCACTCATCTTTTCTAAAGGTGGCGCTGTGTTTTGATGACGTCATGTTTCATTCAATATATTCAGACTTTTCATTCCATATATTCAGACTTTTCATTCATATATATCAGTTTTCAATCCATATATTCAGAATTCATTCAATATATATATTTTTCAATCAATATATTCAGAATCCATTCAATATTCTCACAGTTCATTCAATATATTCAGAATCTTCATTCAATATATATAGAGTTTCAATCCATATATTCAGATTTCATTCAATATATATAGAGTTTCAATCAATATATTCGGAATCCATTCAATATTCTCACGTTTCATTCAATATATTCAGAGTTTTCATTAAGTTCTCTCATGAATTTTTTCCTAAACGGCATGCCATAATATATATATATAAAATGTTGTATATTTTTTTATAATATAGTTTTATAATATATTTATATAAAGATGCACTTTATATACTGTATGTAGGTAGTCCACACAGATTAGCACAGTGATCCCATTCAGTGAGTATACATCACACTATTCAAGTTAGACAACAATAAAGGGCGATTCCTGGACAGTCCTAAGCCTGAGTGATTTCAGGCGCAGGACTAAATAACAACAACACACTGTGATTCCTAAAGAGTTTCTCGCTGTAAGAAGATTGATCAGTTGCTGCATGGCACACTATGTCTTTGTTAGTGCTTTACTTTCTGCTTTGTTGTCATGGTGACTATCTGAACATGGGTCCTATGGGGAATGATTCCATGAGTGGCCTGTTTGACTAGTCTGAAGTCCAGCCCAGTGTCCTCCCCTCCTCTCCCTGTCTCTGTAGTGCTGCTCTTGTCAGGAATGCTCAGTGGTCTGCTTCTGAACCAGATTCCATGATGCCAGATTATCTCCTATTGGACAGGCCCTGTTCACATACTGTAACTATAGGCATATCGGATAAGTCCTCGCATGATCTGGTGTGAAGGGCCCACTCCAGAGGCAACTAGAGGCAGAGAGAGATCAGGATAA
Organism: Clarias magur; assembly: GCA_013621035.1. NCBI lineage: Eukaryota > Metazoa > Chordata > Actinopteri > Siluriformes > Clariidae > Clarias > Clarias magur. The sequence continues at coordinate 194,868 of QNUK01000853.1, read as the reverse complement.
TGAGGGCACTAATTGAGATTCCTATGCTAGTTTTTGAGGTCACAGCTACTGGCATACAGAAAGACTTAAAAAGTGACAAATAAAATAGTGGATTGCCTTGATAGCTTACAGCTCCAGGGCCCTTGGGTGACCGTAAGCTCATGTTACTCTCTGTAAAGGTTTTTGCAAGTTCCGTATCTGTTCATGTGGATTTTGTCTCACTTCCAAAAACACTGGCTATGTTAAAATACTCTTCGGTGTAAATGTGGGTGTGCTTGGTGCACTGTAATGGCATCCATTCAGGGTGTATGTTCGCCCCTGGTGCTGGAATGACTACAGCCCTGAGGATAAATGAACACTAATGAATATTTACCGTATATTAACTATATGCGCAACACTTATTTATTTATAACTTATTTATTTCGCTTTGTGTTTAAATAATCAGTACTGTCTATACTACTTAGTTTTCTATGTTTACAAAGAAGACATTTCAAAGTGGCTTATGTGAATATCTCCTTTTCCCTAATATACCGTTACCAAAAAAAAAAAAAAACGAATGAAAATTTGTCCAATTTAATTCCCCGAATATTACAGATCATGTAAACCACCAAGTATGTTTGTGTGGATGATTATGCTTCCCTCTATATAGGTACATCATGTGAGATGGAGATACTGTTACTTAATATACAACCATGCCATTCTGTCTATATGTGAGTTTCTGCAATATTAATAATAACATGCAAATGCATATTCCATATATGTTTGAGAAAGAAAGGACAATGGTGTGATGTGACAGGTTTTTTTTTTTCCATCGAGTTTCCAAAAAATCGAAAACACCATACTCTTTTAGACCTTGACAACAAATGGAGATATCAGTGATATTAGAACAGACAAGAGACCCTTTAAGCTACTTGGCACAATTTGCTTTGAGTTAATAGTCTCCTCTCCTGGAGATTTGATAAGCATGGAGCGAAGTGAATCACATCCCCATCCAAATAGTTTCACAGCACTTGTCACAAGTGATAAAATCAAAGCAGGGGGAAGAGAGCCAAGGTGGTGTGTGTGTGTGTGTGTGTGTGTGTGTGTGTGAGTGTGTGTGTGTGTGTGTGTGTGTGTGTGTGTGTGTGTGTGTGTGTGTGTGTGTGTATGTTCTCTGTCAGTTTTGTTCTCTGGAATCGTTTCCAGATTTCTTGTATTGCAATGTTATTCATCCCAGAATGCTAACAACAACAAAAAATATGTTCTGCATTTTTCGACAGTACCTAACACATATACAATGAATACAAGGTACATTGACAAAGAGCAAAAAAAAAGATGTCAGAGTTTAAAAGTGTGGTAATGAACAGTTACTGAGTCCAATTTAGTTCCTTGTTAAAAGTAATGACAATTTCATGAACACCCCCTGCCCCACCTCTCTCTCTCTTTTTCTCTCTCTCCATCTATTTATCTATCTTCACATGACTGAGGGAGATGGGATGAGGGTGAAAGTAATTGGGCAATTTTTCCGCAGCGCAGATCAGTCAAAGTCTGGGAGGATTTTGGGGTTGTCAGGGCTGCCTCCTTTTGGGTTTTAATTATCCTCCTTGGAGCTCTGTCAGGGACAATGGTATCAGTGGGCCAAACTGTTTTCCAAAACAGAGCTTTAAGATTTCGAGTCTATCAAGCCAAGACAGGGTCGTCTCTCATCTCATCACATTGAGTAGCATGCTTTGCATTCACACACTCCACCAGAGACAGGCACCAGCTGCAGGCCAACACCCTGCAAATCTGCAAAGAGTAGAATAACTAATATTATTAATGTCACTGTCTCTATGTTACTGTTATTTTTGAACATATTGATGATACTCTAATAACAATAAAAGTTAGGCCCTTTAACCTATTTGCACAATATTTTAACATCTGTTCATGAATATACACACGTGGACAAAATTGTTGGAACCCTTCGGTCAATGAAAGAAAAACTCACAATGGTCACAGAAATAACTTTAACCTGACAAAAGTAATAATTTTTAAAAAATCTATGAATGTTAACCAATGAAAGTCAGACATTGCTTTTCAACCATGCTTCAACAGAATTATTTTAAAAAAATAAACTTATGGAACAGGCCTGGACAAAAATGATGGTACCCCTAGAAAATACTGAAAATAATGTGACCAAAGGGACATATTAATTCAAGGTGTGTCCACTAATTAGCATCACAGGTGTCTACAATCTTGTAATCAGTCAGTGGGTCTATATATAGGGCTCCAGGTAGTCACTGTGTTGTTTGGTGACATGGTATATACCACACTCAACATGGACCAGAGGAAGCGAAGGAAAGAGTTGTCTCAGGAGATTCGAAAGAAAATTATAGACAAGCATGTTAAAGGTAAAGGCTAGAAGACCATTTCCAAGCAGCTAGATGTTCCTGTGACTACAGTTGCACATATTATTCAGAAATGTAAGATCCATGGGACTGTAGCCAACCTATCTGGACGTGGCCGCACGAGGAAAATTCATGACACATCAAAGAGACGGATAATCCGAATGGTAACAATAGAGCCCAGAAAGACTTCTAAAGAGACCCAAGGTGAACTTCATGTTCAAGGAACATCAGTGTCAGATCGCACCATCCGTCGTTGTTTGAGCCAAAGTGGACTACATGGGAGACGACCAAGGAGGACACCATTGTTGAAAACAAATCAGAAAAAAGCCAGACTGGAATATGCCAAACTACATGTTGACAAGCCACAAAGCTTCTGGGAGAATGTCCTATGGATAGATGAGACAAAAATGGAACTTTTTGCCAAGGCACATCAGCTCCATGTTCACAGATGGAAAAATGAAGCATATCAAGAAAAGAACACTGTCCCTACTGTGAAACATGGAGGAGGCTCTGTTATATTCTGGGACTGCTTTGCTGCATGAGGCACAGGGTGTCTTGAATCTGTGCAGGGTACAATGAAATCTCAAGACTATCAAGGGATTCTAAAGAGAAATGTGCTGGCCAGTGTCAGAAAGCTGGGTCTCAGTCGCAGGTCATGGGTCTTACAACAGGACAATGACCCAAAACACACAGCTAAAAACACCCAAGAATGGCTATGAGGAAAACATTGGACTATTCTAAAGTGGCCTTCTATGAGCCCTGACCTCAATCCTATTGAGCATCTTTGGAGGGAGCTGAAACATGCTGTCTGGAAAAGGCACCATTCAAACGGGAAACAACTGGAACAGCTTGCTCATGAGGAGTGGGCCAAAATACCTGCAGAGAGGTGCAGAAGTCTCATTGACCGTTACAGGAATTATTTGATTACAGTGATTGCCTCAAAAGGTTGTGCAACAAACTATTAAGTTAGGGGTACCATCATTTTTGTCCAGGCCTGTTCCATGAGTTCATTTTTTTTTATAATTCCGTTGAAGCATGGTTGAAAAGCAATGTCTGACTTTCATTGGTTAACATTCATAGAATTCTTATTTATTATTACTTTTGTCAAATTAAAGTTATTTCTGTGACCATTGTGAGTTTTTCTTTCATTGACCGAAGAGTACCAACAATTTTGTCCACGTGTGTACAGAAAACACTGCCTTTCTTTACATGAGTGTTTGCATTTGCCACTGTGAATGAGGAGCGCCACAGAACTGAATCCTCTAGTAGTGCTTCTGATGGCATGTGTGTTATGTGAGTCTATGGCCTACAGGCTCAAGTGTGGTGTGATGAAAGCAGACTAGTGACATTTCACTCCACCAGCTGTAATCAAACCTCTAGCATGAGGGCGACGCTTCTTGTGTATCCTCCCTCTCGCCCCCTCATCATTAAATGTTACCTCTTATATTAACATGTGGCAATTTCCCTCCTCACTCCTTGACCTTCCATAATTAAGGAAGTTCATGAGGGTGTGTGTCTGTGGGTGTTATTAAAGTAAGACAGTTATAGATACCCGAGCTCATGAATGTGAAAAATAGCAGTTGATTATTTCAACAGGAAAATACATATCTTCACTCTCACTTTCTCTGATTTTCTTCACACATTTCTATTTAACATGGATATAATTATTATACAAAATTGTTTATATGAATACAGTCTTGAGCTTTTATGCATATTTAAATTCATTTGAATTATTATGTATATTAATAAGGGAAGATAAAAAATGGGAAACAAATGTTTTACTGTGACTGGCGGCTGCAAAGTGCCTAAAAATACAAGATAAAAGTTATATGTAACATGTTCATGTAACAACCCCAGCAGCAACCTCATCTCCCCTCTGGTTTGTTTCAACCACTCCATGTTCAGCATCACCAGTATAATAATCACTGGCCGGATCATCATCTGCACCTGTTTGTTACTGGTTCATGCTTTCGATTAGATGGATTTTTTTCACAGTAGGACACTGTTTGGCTTAACAGGGATTGGACTGCAAATAAGAGGCAAAAAAACTCTTTCAGGAAGCCTGGAGAAGACTACATTATTACAAAAAGAATAGCTCTTTGGAAGCAAAATATGAAGAAAAGAAGGGCGGCTCAGGACTTGGCCACAGTACAGTATGGATAGCGCTATAGGACAACCTGCCAGATGTTGTTGTAGCTAAATTCTGAAAAACAAAATACCAGGATAACAAACTCTATTTCTGACAACCCATGCATGAAACACTCTCTACATTTCATATTAAACACGCACAGCATCTTTTTCAGCAGAAGACCCAGAAAGTGCAGGAACACCTTTAGTGGCTGTTAGCAAAACAATGCAGTTAGCATAGTATTGCAATTAGCATAATGCTAATGGTGTTATCATCCCTTCGTTCATCTTCTAGCTACTTGGAACAGTTTCCCATTAGATGTTATGCAAGAAAACAAACACATTTGTGATTCTGACACCCAGCAGCACATTGTAACATTTTAGAAAAACAATTTCTGACTAGCTGTCTTTGTTTATTGCAGGTGAGGCAGTTTCCTGCTGTTTTAGGTGCATAAGATTGACGTGTAAGAGTGATGTCTCTCACTCAGAGGTTTCCCGAGTGGCACAGCAGAAACCCATTCGCCCAATTGCCTAGAGATCGCAAGTTTAAGGTTTAGAAATACCCCAGTCGTCCATGGGAGTGGATGAGAAATTGCAAAATTGAGAGCTACTGTCTCAGGGTGGGAGGGATGGCATGTGCTCTATCCCCTATCAATCATAACAATACGCAATCATGAGCATCTGTGGACTCATGCATATAGAAGTGAGGAGATAACACTTTCCTTTAAGTGTGTTACACTACTGTAGCTCCTCACACTGCATCAGTTTAAAAAGATGCACAGAGTTAGCCTTCCCTTTCTGGTTTGTAGTTGCTGTGGGATAAATTAGAGCTGGTAAAGAGATTACTGAATGTAAATGATGTATTTGTGTTGTATTTTAGTTATACTCCACCAAAACTAGAACATCGAAGTACCTAGATATAACATAATGCCATACGCAAGAGTCACCATAAAGTCTTTCCATGATTTCACACATATTAGACAAATATAGTTTGTATGAGAGTGAGTCAAACATTATATCAAAATTCCTGTTGGCCGTGTTATCAGATTACTGCTGTATCAGTGTGAATGTTTTACATCAGATTATTTGTACCTGCAAGCAAAATGTGAATTGCACAAAATAAGAGCATTGTGCAGTGATTTATTTATTTGTTTGTTTATTGATTTATTGATTTATTTTTGTGTGTGGTCTAGGGGTGTATCTGTATTTATCGAAGACGCAGTATGGAGAAGGTGTTTGGATATCTGCATTAAACACTCTAGGAAAGGTGAAAGTTTCTTAAAGAGAATCATTCCTGGTGACGAGACATGGGTTCACTGTGAGACTGAGAATAAATGGCAGAGTATGGAATGGAATCGTCATTAATCACCGATCAAGAAAACGTTCTTACAGTTTTCTGGGATTCTCAAATAAAAAGAAAAAATCAGGAAAAAGGTTCAGCAATCAACAGTGCTTGTTACAGTGAGATGCTTATTAAAAAGCTAAAGCCTGAACTTGGATTAAACGCAGAACACTGCTATCTAAGGGTGTTGTGATCTTGCATGACATGTCTGCACACTTCTGCCTACACTGTCGACACTCAAAACTTCGTTTTGAGGTGTTAAAGCATTCTCTACATAGTCCTGATCTTGCTCCATCAGATTTTTTTTTACCTGTTTGGTCAATTAAGAGCAATACTACATGGACAAAGATTCACTTCTGATGAAGATGTGAAGACAGCAGAGAGCTTATGGCTCACAGTTCAGCCTAAAACATTTTTAATGAGGGAATAGGAAAGCTTGTTGACAGATGGACAAGGTATTTGAAAAAGTAAGGACATTATGTCAAAAAATAAGGTATTTGTCTTTTCCTAAAAGTTCATTAAAGCAACTCTTACAGCCAGAGTGTGGATAATTTTTGACTCATCTTATTACAAACAAGGTTTATTTCTGTACAGGGATTTTTTTATGAATTGGTTTAGATAAAACCACAACAGTCATATTTTTATGAGGGACGTTCAAGTCAAACTGGGACTTATGATGAAATTTCTCATTAATGAAGGTGTAAAACCAATTGATGTTTACACAAGACTTCAAGCACAACATGGTGGTTAGACTTGAGGGTGACTGTAGGAACAATATACACAATCATTCACCACTTGCACATTACAGGAACTAAATTTGGAATTATTACCAACCATACTTTTTAGTATCTGATTGTACATAATTAGGGAAGGATCCGTATTTAAATTCTAGTTTTAGGCTGGATCAGTGGATTAGGTTCCACTTAATAATCTATTTTACAGTAAAAATGCCCTTTTGTTAAAAGCCCATCCACTTTCAAGATGTTTTTCACCAGGCCATGTGAAAACACACAAATACCTATGTTAGCAGAAACTCCATGCCGAACCCATGTCTTTGGTTGTCATACTGTACATTTGCACCATTGAAACTTGACCCTTCCGCAGCTCAGAATCTTATCAACAGCAGTTGTGCAGTAGAGAACTGAAAATGCTACAGGCTTGAGCTGTCCTCATCCTTGTTTGTAGCCCTAAATAAGTAGCACAACATGCCAGATTTATGAATGCCTTCAGAAATAATAGCACTCAGAAATAAAGCATATGGATTGATTTTACCCCTCTCGTTGCGGCTCCAGGCTTGTACTGAGTCTTCTTTGGTTTTCACCTCCTTTGTTAGATAAATGAGATGGAACCTATTCTCTTGGTATTTTTTTTTTATCAATTTGTATTTTTGTATTTTATCCAAGCAACCTTTTTCTCTCAGTAATAAGTCCCTGTTGTGCTTACTGAAGTACATACACATATGGGTCAGACAGGTGACACCTGTTTTCTAAAACAACGAAAGAATTAATTTAATTGAATTAAATTACATATGAAATATATACGTTACTCATGCAACATTTCCGGACGTTTAAGATGTTTTTTTTTTTTTTTTTTTACAGTATATTCAGAAACATACCAACAACTTTCAACAGAATTTGGAACTTGGCATAAAAGAGAATCATCACAGCCGGTGTGTCTCGTCTTATTTCACAACTCTCCTTTCTGTTTTTTTTCCTAACAATAAATCTACTGTCTTTGCAAATGTTTCTTTTAAAAATTAAGACCCTGTGTTTGTCGACGTATCGTCTGTTCTCCCTGATGTGCACGCTTATACAATGTAGAGTGCTGCTATACCCACCTCCAAATCTTCCAGTTCGTTTTGGTGATGATCTGGAGGACATACTGTTTACCATACAACTGTAACCTTGGTACTGGATAAGTCATTTCTTGTTCTCTGCTGCTAAAGGTTGAAGGGTCCAATAAAAAATAAAAAATAAATCCTCTATAAGCATACAATATATAAATGATGCTTAAGTCAATGTGAATGTATGTAGGTACAAAAATATAAACCCCAACATGGAACCTATCAAAGCAGCAATTCTAGTAAATAAAACTATTTAAGCATCATCTATATGTGTCTGACCTTTTTTTCTCCAGACACTTAATTCAGACCTGCATTTCACCCTCAACAAAAAGTACAAGCGACAGGCCAATATTACTAAGCCTTTCTGGGTCACTACACAAAACTAAATGGAACAAAGATGAAGCAAGGAGGTAAATTTCATATCAGCCATTGTAGTAGAACATCATCTAGTTGCTACCTGCTAGTTCAGTAATTATTCAACTACACATGATGACAATATTTCTGCTTTCTTTTTGCACTCCTCTTGTGATGTATTATCATTTCTCTCCATGAATACATCACCATATGCATCATATAGTGATGGATTTTTTTTATTTTTATTTTATTGAATGCTAAAGAAAGAAAGAATTTAATATTATTTATCCTATTATTTATTTATTTATTTTTGTTTGTTTGTTTGTTTGTTTGGTTGTTTGTTTTTGTTTTTACAAATAACTGCTCCTGTTTGTTAGCTTTACCTCCTTGAGCAATCTTCCCAGGATGTCCAGTTATTTCAGTTCATGAGCTCAGAATGAGAATGAGTGAGCGATGATCCAGCCCACCTACAGTGCTCAGAGGCTGAGTGATGTGTCAGTGATGCTCACTCAGGGGCCAGCTAGGTCTGATGAAGGACAGAGTGTAGCGTTGGAACAGGTGGCCTCTCAGAGAGGATTCTATGTGATAAATGACCCCCATGCAGTAATCAGCTGAGACATACTAACAGAGGCTTTTGTTGTGTGTAAACATGTAGAATGAACTCACTCAACATTGCATCCAAAACTGACTATGGCATTTGAAAGGAAGCTGCAGGCTGGTGGACCACTATGTGGATTCGGCAAAGTGTCAACACACCAGAATAATTATTTGTGGGGGAGGGGGTAGGTGGGGGATGGGATGGGAAGGGTGCATCGCGTGTGTGCTGATAAACAATTTCTTCCATTTCAGTGCCTGGCTGGAAATCGAACCCGGGTCCTGGAGGTGCAAGGCAACAGTGCTAACCACCAATGTGCCGTCATATATACAGTATATACAGTATGTATGCATTTATTCTCAGCATACGTGTGTATATATGCAACATCTACTAACCAAAACATCAAATGGTCCAGTTTAAATGATATTTTGTTTTTAGTCATAAATTAATTGAAAGCATTGAAAGCGATCTGCTGTTGCCATTTAGTCATGTCATGTTGCATGTGAATGTTGAGTCAGGTGGTTTACCTTTGCAAGCAACGACTTTAATTTAGCAGGACCATTGCAAATTTTAATTGAAGACCCCTGTAGGAAAATAATCATTTGGCCACTGGGAAAGCTGTCATGTCTTTGTAGCACCTCTTCTCTGTACCTCTGATGGACCTGCTTCCTGCCATCCACATTCTTTTATGTCTCCAGAACTTTGAAGATGTGACATGGCCATTATAGCTAATTAATAAAGTCAGCACTCCAAGGCCTCTACTGCTGCTACAGAAGTGATGACTAAATATTGAATCATACTTAGGCAAAGGTCACTGGCAGAGCCATGATTAGAATAAATGGAAGATGAAAGAGTAACCAATGCATTCACATGAAAGTGATATCACCAAGTGAAAGAGATAAATAGCGAGCGAGAGAAAGAAATAGAATATATGTGTGTGCGTGCGAGTGAGAGAGATAGAAAGAGAGAGAGAGATAGACAGACAGACAGACAGACAGACAGACATAGATGAGAGGGAAGTGTTGGTGGGCACTGAGTAGTCTGTCCAGTTACACTCCTTGTTTCAACAAATAACAATATTTACTTGCACAATAATCACTTATGTGTTTCATCAATCTCTTTATCAGCTTACAGTGAAATATCATATGTAACAAAAATGTCTCAATTTTGACTTTTGTGTAAGTGTCGGTCTGTTGCTTTTTGTCTGTACTGCCTTTAGGCCCTAACCCACCCTTGATCAGCAGCAGCAGCAGCAGCTGCAGCAGCAGCTGCTTCTTCTTTTTCTATCTTTTCACTGGATTTATGTGAACTTGAACAGAGATGACATTGGATGGTGTAAAGTACTTCTAAAGCCCAAACATCTCAGTGGGTTTATTAGAGACTGGGAAACAAAAGAAACTGTGTGTGTGTGTGTGTGTGTGTGTGTGTTTGTGTGTGTGTGTGTGTGTGTGTGTGTGTGTGTGTGTGTGTGTGTGTGTGTGTGTGTGTGTGTGTGTGTGTGTGTGTGTGTGTGTGTGTGTGGCTTGATCCATTTTCCATTGTGACTCTCAGAATGAGGTGACCAGAATCAGTTCCCACCTTATAATTCAAGAAATGTAGAAACGTGGAGCTTTTGTTTAGAGACGTTAGTTCTCGTAATCCAACTGTGAGGCCTTCTGGATGTTAATATAGTCATAAACACTGAGCACTTGTACTTATGCACAGAAGGGCCTGTGATGTCATAAGAGGTTCAAATGATTGAATTGGCCAGTGTGAACTTCCAAATCCTGATTTATGTAGTTTATCTCACTAATTTTAGGAAGCAGTATGCAATGGACAAATGCATTATTGGCTCTTTTCCAGATTCAACAAATAACCAGTATATTTGGCATCTCCAGCTGAAGCATCACATACATACTGTATATGTATACACACTTCCAGTCAAAAGTTTGTACAAATCTAATTCTATTGTCTTTCCTGATTTTTGTTTATTTATGCATTGTAATCTCATTTGAATTTGATAATGAGGTGTCTGCTACTGGCTCTAATCTGAGGTGCTATAACTTGGTGTGTTTTTTTGAGGGTGGTAACTCTAAATAAACTTTTCCTCTGCATCAGAGGTACGTTTTGATCTTGCTTTCCAGGGATGGTCTTCATGAGAGCAAAATTCGGAAAAAAATCTAGTATTTCAAAACATTTAAATATTTCCTAAGATCAATCTAAAAAGGATTCACAATACAGACATTCTGAAAATTATGTTCATGTATGAACTCAATACTTGGTCAGAGCTCTTTTAGCGTGAATAACTGCATCAGTGTGGCATGGCTTGGAGGTGATCAGTCTGTGGCACTGTAGATCCTCATAGATCTCTATGGCATTGTGGGCAGGTGCAAAGTCCTGCTGGAAAAAGAAACCGGCATCTCCATAAAGCTCGTCAGAAGAAGGAAGCATGACTTGCTCTATAATCTCCTAGTAGGTAGTTGCATTGATTATGGGCTTAATAAAAACTCTGTGAACAAATACCAGCAGATGACATGGCACACCAACTAATCACCCACTGTGGAAACCTCACATTAGACTTCAACTAGAAACATGAAGAGTGTATTTCTACACTCTTCCTCCAGACTCTGGGCTTCCAAATGAAATATAAATTTACTTTTATCTGAAAAGAGGACTTTGGATCCCTGAATAACGGTCCAGTTATTTTTTTCCATAGCCCAGGTAAGATTATTTTGACACTGTCTCTGGTTCAGGAGTGACTTCAGAATGCAACAGTAGTAGAAGATGACTGTGCATGGCCCCTCTTGATGCCCTGACTCAATCCACTCTTAGTGAAGTCCTCCCAAAGTCTTGAATTGACTTGCTTGAAAATTTTCTTAAGGTTGCGGCCACCTCTGTTGCTTGAGCATTTTTTCCTACCACATTTTCCCCTTCCAGTCAATTTTCCTTAAATATACATCAATATACCACCGTCTGTGGTTTACCCACGATGATCATCTTCTGGACAACTGTCAAGTAAGCAGTCTTCCCCACAAGACTGAGAGATACATGATATTTATACTGTATGAATATTCATTTGCTCAAAAAAAAATTTAAATAATACTGCAAGCAGTAATCAACTTTACATGTAAATAAATTACAGAAAAAAACACATTGTATGTATGTATGTATGTATGTATACAGTACATACACAGTAGTGTGCAAACATTTTAGGCAGGTGGAAGAAATAAACATTGTAAAATAAAAACACTTACAAAAAAATAAAAGTGCTAATAGTTTATTTTATCAGTTAACAAAATGGAAAATAAATGAACAGATAAAGTATTTGAAGTATTTGAAGTACCTTTCATCTGCAAAACCAAAACTGCCATCCATTTTTTTAGGTACACTTGCGCACTTTTTTTGGAGGAACTCGGCAGATAGGTTCTTCCAAACATATCTGAGAACTAACCACAGATCTTCTGTCTATATAGGCTGCCTCAAATCCTCCTGTCTCTTCAGGTAATACCAGACAGACTCAATGATGTTGTGATCAGGGCCAAAACCTCACTTTCTCTTGTTTTTCTCTACACTGATATTGGCTGTATGTTTGGGGTCATTGTTCAGCTGCAAAATAATCAGATGCCTGGCATGATGGATACGTACTGTATCTGCCTGTATACCCCAGCACTGAGGAGGCTGACCGAATCTCCAACTCCATTTCCAGAAACGCTGCCCCAAACTTGCAAGGAAGGTCCACGCTACTTCAACTAGACAATCATTATTATACCCATCTCCAGCCCTTAGGCAAACAGCCTGTCTACTACTACAGATAAATATTGTAAATATTTCATTGATTTTGGCTCATCAGTCCAGAGCACCTGCTGACATGTACTTATACTTATGCACAGAAGGGCCTATTTTAAAAAAAATACTGTACAGAGTTGAGCCTCGTTTGCACATTGGAGGTATGGTATGGCTTTTGAGCTGCAGTTTTTCCATAAAGACCTCTTCTTGTCAGCCTTCTCCAAACAGTAGATGGGTGTCCCTGGGTGCCACTGGTTTCTGCCAGTTCTTTCCTGATGGCACCACAAGACATCTTCCGATATCAAAGGGAAGTAAGCACACTGTAAAAAATGTCTGTAAATTTAACAGTAAAATACCGTATAAATGCTACAGGATAAAACCGTATTTCACAAAACTTGTGATTACCGTAGAATTTACAGTGAAAGATTGTAATTAGTTTTACAGAGTAAGACCTTAAATTTAACAGTTAAAAATGTGAAAATATGGTTTATTGCAGTAAAATTTACGATATACTGTATTTATAAAAAGGAAAACATTATTTTGTCTTTGTCAGTTTTCCATAAGCATTATGAATATGACATCATGCCTCATGGATGTAACATAGAAACTCTCAGAGAAGGTATTTGTTACTAAAATACTGAAGCATCAGTTTATATTTTATTAAACCCTTGTTGATAGAGTTTAAAAATCAGAATTATATCTGTCTAGACTTTTTTAAAATAGAAAACTAGTGCATATGCACTACTACACTACTACACTCCCCGCACTATAAAACACAGCGTGCAAGTTGTGCAGGGGATGCGGGGAAGCCGAGGAAGAGTGGCACGCAAGCCGGGCAATGGAACGCGCTCCAAGGACTTCAAAACCGTGAATGGTATTCCACCCTTCTCATTGCCACCACCTGTCACCAGCCTGTGCGCTGCCCACCAGACCTGCACGTGCACACCTTTCCTTTTCTTTTTCTCTTCCTCCCTCCTTTAACTCTTTCCTTCCCTAAATAAAACCCGTTACAAAATACATGAACATATTTGACACCCCTGTGCAGTGTGCATTTAAAAATGCAGGACAGTTGTATAAACTTTCATAAACAGTTTTAGCATGTGTGTGATAAAATCATATTTTTCTGTGTAAAGTTATAATAAAAGCCCTTCTGTGCTTAGATTGTCTTCCTAAAACGCTTAAAAAATGTCCACCCTGACATTTGTATATTTGATTTTGAGAATTTATATTAAAAAAAAAATCCTGCACTGTAAACCCTAATGCTCAAAGTAATTAAACATATTGAGTACTGTTAACTTAAACAATTACAATTAGTTCAAATTAAGTATTTATAACTTTTTGGTATTTATGAGTTGGTAGAAATGACACTTTTCAAGCTAAACAAAAGTGTAGCTAAACAAATTTGATATTTTAAGCCACGTCTTTGATATTTTAAGTAACTGTCTCCTTAAAGTTCCACCAACTTTAAATCTTTCAGCGATTTTGTGTCTGACGTCATCAATGCACATGTAAACTGCCCACATTTAATTGTTTTGATCAAGATGGTGAATTGGTCTGTCTTCACATACTGTAAGGCTGTAAGTATAATCTTTACAAATCTGGGCACCCTAAAGTACCAGAGCACTGGTGCCTCAGTGGTAGGTGTTTCGCTTACCATGCACTGTAAACCCTAATGCTCAAAGTAATTAAACACATTGAGTACTGTTAACTTAAATAATTGCAATTAGGTCAAATTAATAGACCTTTTTGAGTATTCAGACCTTTTTGGCATTTATGAGTTTGTAGAAATGACACTTTTTAAATTAGCTGAACAAATTTGATGTTTTATATAATCGTAAGTACTTAAGTAACAATAACTTAAGTAAAACTTCCACCAATGTAAAAATCTAGAGTACTTGTGGCGCAGTGGTAAGTGTCTTACCTGCCATGCGGGAGACCCGGGTTCGATTTCGGGTCTGCTCAGATAAAAACGGGAGGGTTGTGTTCAGAACGACATCTGGTGTAAAAATTATTTAAAATTTATTTTATTTGCAACATCTAAAAAAAATATAGTATGAGTTGTGCTACTCAGTAATGCAAGTAAATAAATAAATGCAAGTAAAGAATATCTGAATGAAGTCACCGTGGTTATTCATAATAAAAAATTGTCAAACAAAGGCAATAATCGCATAGCAAGCACAGTAGTGTAGTGGTTAGCACTGTTGCCTTTCACCCCAAGGGTCTGGGTTCGATTCCTGGCCAGGCCCGATTCCTGTCTCTGTGTGCATAGAGTTTGTCCCTGTATTCTCATGTTCTCCCTGCGCTTGGTGGGTTCCTCGAGGTACTCTGATTTCCTCCTACAGTCCAAATACCTGCAGATTAGGCTAATTGGTGTTCCCAAATTGCCCTTAATGTGTGTATGTGTGCCCTGTGATGGATTGAAACCCTGTCCAGTGTGTACCCCACCTCGTGCTCCTGGGATAGACTCCATCCCCCTGGAATACAGGATAAAGCTATATAGATAGTGATTGAGTTCTGAGCTGTGAAAAAAGATGGAAATAAACCATTATTATTACAACATAAATCTTTAAATTAGACAGTTCTGAGCTGTAAAAAACATGGTTATGATCCGTATTTGTTATAATGGAAACCCTGGATTTTGACGGGTATAAACTGTTTTTATAACAACATAAACATATTAATTATACAGTTATAAACTGTAAAAATAAACAATTAAATACGTATAATATACAGTATAATGAATGCAATCCCGTAAAACCAAAAACATTGCTACCGTATTTTTGAGGTAAAATTCTGGCAACCACAGCTGCCAGTTTCTTACTGTAAAATTTACGATTTATTTTTTACAGTGCATGATGTGCATTTCATCTGCTGCATTACGTTTCCTTGGCCGATCACTGTGTCTATGGTCCTCAACATTGCGCACTTCTTTCTGCTTCTTTAAAATAGCTAGAACAGCACATCTTGAAATTCCTGACTGCTTTAACAATAGTTGCTTGAGAGAGACCTTGCTAATGCAGTATCTTGTTGCTGTGCTTAGTCCTGCCATTATGTATGTGACCTGGAACTGTCTTCTTCAACCTCACCTTAGTAGCAGAGTTTGGCTGTTCCTCACCCAGTTTTAAAACTCCTACACAGCTGTTTTTGTTTCGTTTATGGCTGTATTTAAACCTACATATGAAACTGATGATCATGAGCGTCTGCCTTGTATAACTGGGTAATCATACACCTGACTCAGGGACAATATCCCTGTGTTTGTAAATGTAAAAAGTGTGAAGAAATGCTATAGAGTAAGAATGCTTTCAATATATTTCAATATATATATATATATATATATATATATATATATATATATATATATATATATATATATATATATTGAAAGCATTCTAACACTATAGCATTTCTTCACACTTGCCTAAACCCTTTGCACAGTATTGGTCTCTCACACACATATACACACTCAAACACACACATGAGAAAAATGTCTTTAGGACAAACATTCTAATTCCATAGTCTTTCCTGATTTATATTTCTTTCTATATTGTAAAAGTTGCTAGTTATACTGTAAAAAAAAAAAACAATGCCTAAGACATCCAAGCATCCCAAAATTGCAATATTTTTCTTTAAACTGTTGATATTGGGATGTGTTTGCTACTTATGCTCTGTAAAGGTTTCATGATGACTCTAACCTGAGGAACTGTAAATTTGTGACTTTAGAGGTTGGTAACTTCTCCTCTGCAGCAGAGGTAAGTTTTGGTCTTTCTTTCCTCAGGGGAGCCAAGTTCATCATTTTTGATAGGTTTGATAGGTTTGATAGGTTTGCAAATGTGCTTGACAATACTGTTCTTGTAAGATCTGTTCCAGGACAGGTGGCCTGAGTGTCTTAAAAAACAACTGACTGTTGTTGTAGTTAGTACTTAATTACCTAATGCTTTATATGTTATTTCATAGTAGAAATCACTAAATAAAAAGCATTGAATTAGAAGGTATGTCCAAACTTTAAACTGGTACTATATATACCCTTAAAAAAAATATATATATATATTGCTGAATCAACTCTCCCATTTTATCCGGGCTTGGGACCGGCACTGCATCCAGTGACTGGGGTTTGGGAATTGGCTGGAAATTGAACCATGTGTGTGTATGTATGTATATATATATATACACACACACATACACACTTTCACCTGTATCATATTTATGGATCAGTATCTAAAAATCACATAATTGCTAGGACATTCTAATGGCTTTTAATTTATCTACTTGTTAAATAACTGATTATATAAAAGTTATTAAATGAACCAGGAAAAATAACATACCAGGTCAAACTTCCATTTAATGAAAAAAAAAAACATATGTAAATAGTGTACAGGTAAAGTGTATTGTGTTTACAGATGATGTGCATTCTGAGTGGTCAAAAAAAATCTCACACCCTCAGGTCGCATGAGATACAGTATGAATGCTGTTATTTTTAGTTCAACAATCCGAAAACAATGACACTCTCGTGTGCTGTCCAGCCATTTGTATATTTAGAGGGGGCAAAAAATAAATCACTACAATATTTACATAGAAAATAAGTAGCAATATCAGTAGTCATGTTTTGTGGATTCTCTTAGATAGATACACATTTACATATCAACACAGTTTCTGCATAGTGCTCTCAACATCACAAAGCGCAGTCTCTCTCTCGCTCTCTCTCTCTCTCTCTCTTTCTCTCTCTCTCTCTCTGTCTCTTTCTCTGTTTAGCAGGTCTGTGTAAAAACAGACATTTTCTTTTATCAAACCTTCATCTTACTGAATGATCTAAAATTCAAGACATATATTGAATTTAGCTGATATAGGATATAAAATAAAAACTAGCAATACTGAAGTCAAAGACAACTTTGCTGTGACAAATACATTGAAAATCATGCTATACTGCAGTTAGTCTACCTTAAATACCTGTTTCACTGGACAGATCATTGCACAACCTACATCCAATGATCACTCAGTGGGTCATGGCATCATTAGTAGAATTTCTCAGCATGATATAAAAGTTAATTTGTCAACTACAAGCAAGCAATTGCAAATTGCACCAAACTGCACCAGGATTATGATATGACACTGGACCCATAACCATACTGCAGCTAAAGTATGACAGGCTTACAGTTAGATCATTTACGTATACAGCTCTTACTGATAATACACAGCAGTTCATCGATCTTTCAGGACATTTCCTACAAAAGTCCTACAAGTTTTACTAAAGACATTGTTCTATGTCATTCATTTCATTTGGGAGGCAGCTGCTTAGGAAGAATTGTTTGGACACAGCATTTTTGCCCATCCAAGGTAAAGAAATATTTGGAATGCAGCATAAACAAGTTCAGAACTTCTGGCCAGATTTAAAGGCAGCAACAAAGATTCAGACCAGCAGAATTTTGTAATTATAGGTTCAATTAATTTTTTTCTAGTTGCAGGAATAATGCTTAATGAAAGCTTTAAATATATTGATAATTTAATTGACTTTAACCCCACACCTAAACAGTTATTTACTGTTCATAGCTTGGCAATTATAACTAGGCCAAGACATCCATGACCGACGTTCAGGACTTTTTGTGCATGCACTGCTGGAATAGACAATACCTGAAATGTTTGGGGGGGGGGGGGGGGGGGGTACTAAGACACAGGATGAGTGGAGTAAAGTCTTCATTAAATAGTATAGAAGACTGCATGATGAGTTAAGGTTCAGCCAGATGGTTTAGGAGAGAATACTGCAAGATTTCTATTTGCTGGATTGTTAGCCTTCAAAAGCTATCTTCAGCTAATTTCCTTTCCTAACTAACCAAATAATTCCAGCAACAATTTTCTTAACTGTTTTAATAAACAGCTTACCAAGTCATTTCCTTGATTAAATTTAGATAGCTGAGTTGATTTGATTTTGGACATTAGCATGAAACTTAACTATAGGCAGCAGGTTAAACAAGGCACAATAGGCCCTTATCGAACTTAGAATAAGAAAAAAGAAATAGGCTTTATTTGTCACTTATACATTACAGTAGAATCAACTATCCAAACTTGCTATGAAGCTAGGGTCAGAACCCAGGGTCAGCCATAATGTCGCATCTAAGGAGCAGATACTAAACGGTCCAATCAAATAAAGATGTAAGCCAAAGCAGGGTGAACAGCACCAAAGATTCCAAGGTTTCTGAAAGATATATATATATATATATATAAGTGACATTTATTGAGAGAAAAGTGCCAAATTCACCATTATTTTGGTAGTATTTTTGTGTGCAATCAGAATTTCATATTAGAGAAACACAGTGGCACATCTGAACCCATGACTCCACAAGACCTTCCAAAGGACTTTGGCAGCAGGTTCTGTGGGTGTTGTGGGTTGTTAGATTTACTCATCTCGTGCATACCATAGGTTCTTTCTATTGTAGCCACCGTTATTTTTCGGTGATTTGTGCTGCATTGTTTTTTCTATGGGATCGGACCAGATGGACTGGCCTATGGTCCCTGCAGGCATTCTGAGACAGGCATTCGGGTGCCAATAATCCTGTCACTAGTTGAATAGTATATAATTGCTGAGCAATGGTATTCACTTCATTTATCAGTGGTCATAATGTTATGGCTGACTATTGTATATGCAGTGAGATAAATGAGAATGCACACATGAAGTAAAGGATAGCCTACATAATAAAAATATGAACACAAATTGAAAAGTAAAGTGCAATGTAAATAAATATACAAAAATGTATAATTGTGCGTGCTCAGGGTATGTGTAAATTTGATTATGTGCAAATGTGTATGTGCATTATGATTGACATGCAAAAACAAATATCTGCAAAGAGGAGTGTACAATACGATTAATATATATTTTCATATATTACCCATATGTACTGTATAAATAATAATTATGACCATATGCAAATATGTAAACTGATAAGAGAATATAGTACTGTATGATTAGAACATTTAGCAGTATAGCATGAGGCACCAGCTGTGGATCATGACTACTGGTGTCCTTTGCCTCCTGGCCATATGCTACATCTTACATGTTATAGTTACCCATGAGGAAATTTAAAACAAAATTTAATAAGATACCCTTTTAGTGGTTTGTGCGGTCCGTTTGTAACCCTTTGTGCATGTTGATAAGATGAAACGAAGTAATCTTGGTCTTTGTGCTGTCTAGGTCTACCCTGCTAAACCAAATCGGAAATACGGCATCAGGCTCAGTGTAACGGGTCCATTAGAACTAAGCAGATATAATGTGTGATAAATAGTAAAAGTTAGCTGTTGGGTAAAATGCTGCCAGATCTAGGTAAACTACAGTACTAAGGCAGCTGCCTTCTGAAGGGTATGCAGCAATGAGCAGTGATATTACAAGGGGGTGTAAGTTGTCGGGCGACACATGAACTTTGTTAGGCCTTCCAGACACTACCAATTGAATATTTTCAGATATGGTCATGAGCCTAATTTTTGTGAGGATTATTGCACAAACTAGTGATCTCATTTCCATAATTACAATGCATTTAACAGATAGACTTCGTTGTTAACTACAGAAGCAACAACTTACAGTACAAGTAAGTGCTTTGGCGATCGACGAGCGGCTGGATGTTTTTTTTTTTTTTTTTTTTTTTACAGACTGATGATTTTGTTCTTCAGCGTTCTTCTCAGTGAGCGCGATTATATCACTAGTCCTTCAAGTGTGTGACTTTTGAATTAGACGCGGAGAGACCGACCCACACACTCTTACACTAACAAGTTGAAGGGAGGATGTCACCAGCCACAGGCTCTGTAGAGGAGACTCGAGGTTGAAAAAGAAAAAAGTGACTGCGAAAACGAGGACATGGGTCGGAAAAGCCCGGGAAGAGAAAGAAAGCTCGTGTCCTAATCGGCGTAGATGATAAAGCCAGAAAAGGTGCTGTATTTATTGTTGTTGCCTCCGTGTGCTTTGCCGCCGTCCAGTTTGATGTAGACTTCATCCCCGGGCTCCAGGTGCAGCACCGCGCTGTTACTGGCGTAGTCGTAGTTCTGGTCCGCGTCCTGCGCGATGGCGCTTGCACGCACCTGTGGAGGTAAAATACCAGTTTGTGTCACTCTAAAACAACGTCATTTGTAATTCCTGGGATGCCTCATTGGTTGACTAAGCATGTATTTATGTCTGGTCGGTGAAAGTATAATTATAACAAAATGTTTTCTCACCATCACGCCCATAGGCCTATAACTTTAGTTCAGCACCACGAACAGCAACACAGAGGCCCGTATCCGCGCGCCACTGATTCACTGTATCACTGATTCACTGTATCACTAAATGACTCTCACTATGTCACTGTGACAGCACCCCTACATTTATATATAACAGAAAGTATCATTGTATAGCACTGAATCAATATATCATTATGTCGCTGTATATCACTGTATCACTGCATCAGCGCCGATCTGATTTATTCACAAATATCTCTATAATCCATTTTGACCAGAGTAGTTTTACAGAACGCTTTACACCATTCTATATCTAATAAACCATTCTTTCGTCTTTCTTAGAGAAACAACAGCATGCATTAATACATTTCTCACCACTGTCAGTCACTTAGAGACGTAATTAGCTCTAATAGAAATAGGCCTTTAATTACCCTGAGGAAAATATGAAAAGGCCCCATCACTTGTCAGTTTTTATAGATCATAGTGTATTTTTTATATACCCGTGGAGTGCTAAGTACCACATAATGAACTGCAGATGGTAGATACTGTTTAAAATACATAGAGGGATTAAAAATAATATAGGTCTCCACACAAAGAATAGCTGAAAAAGACAAAAAGTTAATGCATTCCATCCTTTGTCCAGTGTCCCAGTGGCATTTTAAATATCATAAAAACAAGAAATATATAATAATAATAATAATAATAATAATATTATTATTATTATTATTATTATTATTATTATTACTATTATTATTAATAATATTAATAATAATAATAGTAATAATAATAGTAATAATAATATGAAAAAATATCTGATAGCAGGCCTATGTTGGGTGTTTTTAAGTTTATAGGTGGAAACACCTAATTGTTTGCATAGTAAGAAAAAGGGGGACAAAAGAGAAAATAAGTGACCATTAAAATTTGGGTCTTATAACAATATGCCAAGCATTCAGCAAGCAAGATAAATAAAAAAAACTGTAATGTATGTCTAATAACAGACACACCGTATGTGAACTCTCACCTGGTTGTTTTTGCAGAGGTCTGCCCACATGCTGGTGCCGTCTCCACCCCGCATCAGCACATGGTAAGTAAAGAAATAGATCCCCGGTATAGAGCACGTAAACTTTCCTGTGGTCGGGTCATAATGATTTCCCAGATTAGTAACGACGTCGTCAAACTTGAGCAACTCGTAACCCTCATGCTGCTTCTTTAGGCCCGCGTAGAAGGCGATTTTTGGCACGGTGCTGTAGGTGGCCGCACTGATGGCGCCAGCGCCGTTTGGCCCCGGGGGTCCTGGTAAGCCTGGCCGTCCCGGGTCTCCCCGCTCTCCAGGCGGGCCTGCGGGTCCTGGAGGACCTGGCTCTCCGGGTGGGCCCCTCGGTCCCGTCTTCCCTGGTCGTCCCGGCTCACCTTTCGGACCTTGGATGAATGTGGGCAGCGATTGCACGAGGCCGGTGTCGCGCGCCGCTGTGTCAGCCGTGGCCGTGCTGCTCGGGGATTTGGTGCCGTACGGATCGCACACCATCCTGCACGTGCCGAGCATCTCGTAATGTGCAGAAGTGCCGGCCGAGTTCACCAGCACCGGGATGAGCACGACCAGCACGAGCACCATGACCACTCCGAGCACCCCGGCCGCGATCAACCGCTTCCTGCCGACCAGTCTCGTCAGCGCGGGACGCTCCTCTTGTCTGCTTTTGGGCGAAATCTTGCTGGTTGGTGAGGGACCCCCTTAAGAAGAAAAAAAAAAGTACAACCTATTGGCTTTGTTGTTAATGTTAATGAACCCGCTTGGGCAGGGCCCAAACAGCGCTTTTCTTTCTCCCTCTTAACTTTTTTTTTTTTTTTTGTGCTGATGTTTGCTTATTTCAAGTCTCCGTAAAAGTTTCTCCGCCTTCCCCAGGCCTATCTATCTCTAGTCGCCTGTAGTTTAGAAAAGACTTTCTTCACCATCTCAGACAGCCTGTAGCGCCTTTAAATTTCCACGGCCACGGTGGGGGAAGCCACAATTTGCTTCTGTATCCTTAAAACGCGAAGGTATCCGGACTTCTAAAGACTTCCTCCGTGCGTAAAGGTAGGCGGCGGCGGCGGCGGCGGCATGGGCACGGCGTGGAGCGCACGCTTCGCTTTCAGAGCGATGTGGAGAGCGCGAGACGCTGTGAGCGCGCAGAGCTGAGAGCGCAGCATAAAGATTGAGAGGAAGGAGGGAGGGAGAATCCAAGCACTCTCCTAACAAGCTAGAAAAAGAAGATATTGGCCGCCACCCATCTTCCTATTCTTCCCTGGCTCAAAATGCACAACGAAAGAAAACTATAACTCAGAAGGAACCACAATTACAGCAAAAACTATTAACAATTACAGCTTGAAAGAATTCTTTTAACATATTGTGTTTAAACAATAAACTTAAACACTGTGCATATTGTCCCAAAATCCGTTAGATATATGCATCCTGTGTAGAAAGCATTTTATAGAATTTATAGGTAAATGGGTTTATTAATTACACATGCAGTATTCATTCATTCATGCATACATACCTCTTGCGGCTAGAAGCTTTCTATAAGCGATTTAATAATTCTTTAGGACACTGCTTTGTGAAAAATGCACATATCAGGAGTTTGTACTTATGGCTTGTACTCCGAGCCTGAGAAGGTAACGGAGCGATCATGAACATGACACCTTTGCCAATAGTGGACTGGCAAGTGATGTATTGCACCTCCAAAACACAAGGAGAAATCATTTCCTGAGAATCGACTCTTACTCACAAACAATCACTTGCTGCAGTAATTTTGTTTCTTCTGATTGTCCTCCAAATTTGTCAAGTTGTTTATTCAAAAGAACGCGACAAAGGTGACATGAGTAGTCCAAATAGATCAAATGTAATTATGCAGCGTTTATTTAAATAGGTTGTGGAGGGCAACGACATTGTATGACATTGTTCTAGATTACAGACAGTTCTTGGGTTAAAGAGTTGTGTTCAATTACTTCAGCACTGTCAATTATTCAGGTATGTATTTACACCAGCTGTATAAGCACATTAAAACATTAACATTAAGTGGACAAGTATGCAGGTGTGTGTGTGTGTGTGTGTGTGTGTGTGTGTGTGTGTGTGTGTGTGTGTGTGTGTGAGGTCAGGTTTGCGGGGGCGGTGTTAATGTGTGGGAACCCACAGTAAATCATGCCTGATTGTATACCCCTGGCAATCAGGCATGCTGTCCTGAGGTAAAAGCCTATTCCTTTGGGTTATAATGCTTGCTGTATAGGGCTTTGAGGATTGCACAGACCTTGCCTTTACAGTGATTTCTGTCAGATTGCTCTGTGGATACATGTTCTGTTGCAATAATCGATGGAGTTGTTCTCAAGAGGGTATGTTCAGGTGTCACTGCCAAACCACACAGTGATGCATCAGCACTTTATTATATATTCTATTCAATTATAACCACTAAACCTTCCTAAGGTTTTATTTATTTAATTATTTGTTTGTTTGTTTATTTATGGGGAAGGGAAGGTGTACTTTTAGCAGTACATTAATTAACATAATTAATTGATAGTGACTGTAAAAAAAAAAAAATCAAAAGTAAAAAAAAAAAAAAAACATGAAACTAGTCTCCATAAATTGACAATAGCCAGTTTTTAGATTCAGGCTTAAGACTAAAAATACGGTACCAGTCAAAAGTTTAAACACAAGTTTGGATTTATTTTTCTATATTCCAGAACAATACTGGAGATTTCAAAACTATGAAATAACGTATATGGCATTCTGTAGTTACGTGACAACAGTTGTTATTTTAAGACGTGAAGGTCAATTTTCTCTGGAATGGTTTTTGCAAGAACAGTATTGTCAAGTGCATTTGCAAAACTCAACGTGTCCCATGAGAAAACTGTCCTTCATGAAGACCATACCAGGAAAGAAAGACCAAAACGTACCTCTGCTGCAGAGGAGAAGTTCATTTAGAGTTACCAGCCTCAGAAGTCACCAAATAACAGCACCTCAGGCAAGAGGCGTTATGAAGGCTTTACAGAGCATAAGTAGCAGACACATCTCAATATCAACTGTTCAAACGAGATTGTTGTATATATTGGATGCGCTTAGCAATGTTGTATAATGTAGAAAAATAAAAATCAGGAAACACTATTTAATTAAAAGGTTTGTCCAAACTTTTGACTGGTAGTGTATGTTCATACACACAAACACACACACTCACTCACAAAATAGTGTAAAAAGGAATTTGTTTTACAATACAAAATAAAATAAACTGCCCAGATTAACAGCAATAAAGAATGCATTGCTGGTTCAAGCTTATGTGTTTCAGTGTTAAGCATTTTATGATTTATTTTATAAAATTATTCAATCTTGTTGGATGTTTTGCCTTTTTGTACATATAAAGCTTAATTGAATAATTATTGGTCACGGCTAATGTACCCTGACTGGTTCCAGGTTGCTTTGATGAAGATTTACTAAGTCTAAAGTATACTTTAAATCCCATATGCATTTATTTAATTACAACAGTACCTTTTAACTCTGAGCTTAGATTTCACACCCTCTAAACAGCTCCGGTTATTGTCCCCTGACCTGCCTCCGCTTGGATGGCATAGAGCATATTCTATAGCAGTATGGCTTTCCCTCACCTCCATAAATCAACGGGCAAAAATCAATGGGTTTGGTTAACCTGGCAGCCATTGTGTCTCAGGGACTGTGGGATGCATAGACAAAATGTTTGTATCCCTTTATATACGAGGCTGCAAGTGCAACTATAACGAACCATACAAACAAAAAAAAGTCATCACATCGACCAAAATCTACACGGCTTCTTGCGATAGCTTTGACTTTGGGTGGGGAAAAGTACACAAAATGATTACTTTGAAAGGTCAGTGAGTAATTGGTGTCAGAGTCGGATATGTGGCATGCATAATGATCCATTGCCACCGAGTCATTTTTAAACCTCAATATCCCATTTGCTGTTGACACTGACAGAAGGATTGGACAGACCAAGATAAGGAGGCAGAGAGGCGTTTTTTTTTTTTTTTTTTTTCTGGGCAGCTGAAGAGATTGATTGTGTGAGGGTCCGGTCCTGTAATGAATAGCACAGAGTTTGGTCCTAACTTTCAAACCACAAGTTTATCTTCTCCAACTGCTGAACAAAGAAAGTTAAGTGTGTGTGTGTGGTGTGTTTGTGAGGGGTGTGATGCATTTCCCGAATTGAACCCGGCAAAAAGTTTGAAAAGAAAAGGGATATTTTCTGAGAGCTGAAGGGATGAAAGGTGGTGATAGATGACAGAGCGGTGGTAGGAAGTGTGTGCGCCATGGACAGATGTGCCTGCTGAGCGTGTGAGTGTATGGAGAGTGTGAATGAGGAGGACATGAGGACACACACAGCACCTGAGACAGGATAATAATAATGAGAGAGTAATAACACAGATAAAGGTGTGTGACGGGGCCTCTCTAGAGTTTTAGCATGCGCGCGCGCACACACACACACACAGGTTTGTTAGGCACATTGCTGTAAAAGGTCAACACTTTCTCCTTATCTCCCGTCACTGGGGTAGGCTGGGTTATGACATGACTTCCCATGGGCAGATCAGTTTTAGATGTGTGATGATCCTCCATCACTGTTTCACACACCATCTTACTCAGATATATATAAACTCATTGGCTCAGAATTTATTCCAACAAAAATGTAAGTGAACCACAATACTTCAAGCTATCTATGCAATTTGGCAAAATACACAACGTCGCTGCTCTTAAAGAACACATTAGTTTGTCACAATTTAAACAACAGAACATCAGTACATCTGCTCATCCATGCACTTAATCAACCAGGCAATCATGCGGTGGCAGCACGGTTCATGAGATCATGCAGTTGTCGGTCAAGACATGTCATACATGTTCACATCAAATGACACAATGGTGTGTGTGTGTGTGTGGGGGGGGGGGGTTGAGTATAGAATTTCACTCACTCCTGTCATCACAGAACTGCAACCTAGGGGGACAGATGCACCGACATTCGAGCAAAGATTAGGACAAAAAGACCAAGTGAGTGAGTAAATCACTCACTTTAGAAATCCTGTCAGCTCCCAACCATTGTGACCAATTCAAGCAATACAGCAACTTTCAATATCTGGAGGTACCAGTATATGTAGACTTTATAGATTGCCCTGTGGAAATCCCAAAATATCAGTTATTTCTGCAATGCTATTCAGCATATAATAATTATGATCTAGACTTCATAGATAACTATATAAAATGAACTGAATCAAATAAATCAATGACTCAAACAATATGAGTCTAACAGAGTATTTTATTCAAACCAGTTTAGTAAAAAAAAAAAAAAAAAAAAAAAAATGCACGGCACATGGTGACATAAAATTTTTGTCAAATGACAAAAAGAATTATAATTTGGTGTGACTTGTGATAATACTATTGCATAAATCAATAACAAAGCTCATGGTGTAGACTAACTTAGCGTTACAGTAGGAGTCAAAACAACCTGATTCAGAACAGACTAGTTTTAAATGCACATACAGACAATACTGTAAAGGAAACCGATACTGTATATTATATAAGCCGTCCATTGTTTGGAGCTGTTTTGTAACTGGCCTTATTTGTTAACTGTTCAATACTCTGGTTTACAGCCATTCATAGGAGTCATTAAGAGCAAGAGGTGTGGCAGAGGGAGCAGACATATACACGTCCTCTGAGGCAAGACACAATCCTGCACAGACTTAGTTCAGTCTGCTAAACCCCTCCAAAAATCCCCCACCGGTTACGCAACAGCCCCGCTGCCAAGCCCGGCACTGGAGGTACAAATTGCTGTTGTGGAAAGCTGTGTGCCTTGTTTAGATGGCTCAAATCAAACAGTGGAGTATGATATTGTTTTTTCCCCTTCAATGTATTTGAACAGTTGCCCTTAAGAACAATATATGATGTGTGAAGATGCTAAACATATGCACATTACAATGAGTAAAGTATCACAGGCATGTAATATTTTACTAAAGCATTGAAAGAGGACAAAAGTCTAGATGACACTGCGGTGCTTCCTATGATATGTTCCATTTTTTATAGCTCAGTGATGGCTTTAAATTTAAAAAAGTTTTTTTTTTTTTTTACAATATTTAATCTCTCACAAACTGTCCAAACATCATTTTAAAGATTTCTGATTTTACAGTGTTGCAATAATATTTAAAAGACATCATGCAGGAATTTTTTTTTAAAATAATGCTTGAGTATGCAGCATTATGAGAATAAGGCAATGACTATGTTTTTAGCAAATTAATAAAGTCAGAGGTAATGTAGAAAATATACAAAAGGAACAAAGAGTAAATAGAGAATTTTCTAATGGCTGCTTGGGACATGCCAAGATGCAACTGTGAGGCCACACATGTATACCACAACACAATACAGTAACCATAAAAAAGTGTGTTCTTGCAGTAAATAAATAGAAAAGTGGAAGAAGGCACATGCAGTGAGGTCCAGCTCGGACAGGCAGACAACGGGCTCTTTATCCACACTTCTCATCTTCACTTGTTCCTGGCAGCTAGGGGCTTGCGACTGATCTTCTTGGATTTGTCGTTGTTCTTTTTCGGTGGCTCGGGATTAGCCTGCATGTGTCGCCCATAAAGACTGAAAAGCAGAACATATGGTTTGTGTTATTATAATGGACTGTTTAGAGACCAAAAAGACACAAATAACAATGGGCAAAATATAAAAGTGCATTTAATAAGGAGTGCAGCAAGAGGGAGAAGAAAAAGGAGCATTTTGGGGGCTGCTAGGGTGGAAGAGGCAAAATGGAGAATGGCACACACTGATGAGTCCCCTACTGAGACAGCAGGCTCATTGTGCTGTTTAAGGCTGTCCAGCCACAGCTGTGTACTGCATAAGAAAACTACACAGAGAGACAATTATCTAAAAGCAGGCTGCTGAAGGAATAGAGATAAGGAAACCGCAACAGAGGAAAAGAGAGTGAGAGGGCGGGAGAGGGAAAAAAAAGGGGAAGAGCCATTTCCAGTCCACTGCCTTTCTCTGTGTAAAAGGCACTCAAAGGTTGAGCCAAGTGACACAAGAAAAGAGAGAAAGAGAAATGGACAGGGGAGAGCGAGAACATATGTGGGTGGTTGCAGGGGCCAGGCTAATTGATGCTGTGCTCAAGTCATTGCCACACTAATAAGAGTCTCTGATTGATTGTTGACAAAGTGGCTGATGATGGTGGTATCTGAGCCCAGCGCTAAACCTCTGAACGGCTTCAGAGTGTAATTAAAGAATGCAACTTGAGAAATACTTCTAATTGCAGAGGAGCAAAATGTCAAGCCCGAGTGCTGCTTCGAGGCTAGGGTTCATATTTAATATTTGCAGATGACTACAAAATGCTTTGGAGTAGTGTGTGGTTAATCAGGAAAGTCCCGCTCACTAACACACACAAACACAAAGTGAGCACAGGTTTACATATTAATGATGGCATTAACAAAGTTTTGAAGCACAATGTGCCAGTCTGTAGCTCCCGTACTTGATTAAATGACAAAGTGCACTTAACCATCATCCAAAGCTAGTCTAGCTGCACTTTCGCTATATATCGCTCCCTCTCCCATTGCAAGTTCCTGTCTTTTGTCTCTCTCCTGAGGATCGGAGGCTTCCGTTCCACCACAGCTGCCCAGTGAGGCGAGTAGGAAAGTGTCCAATGGGAGGGCTCAACTACTGCTCCTATGTAACCACATAGCCTGTAAATATCAGAAACCTTTGTGAATCTAAGAGAAAGAACCACTACTCTGGCATAATCTAGAGAATCACCTAATTAGTATAAGTATAAACTCTAACACCAGGAATGTTATGAAGCAACCATGCCTCTTTTGTCCGTATCTAATAGTTAAACTACCTTAGTGTGTACTGGAAGCACCTTGTATGCATCAGACTTTGGGACAGCAAAACCTAGCTTTCTAAAGAGGGCATTTTATGGAATTGATGTTTGCATGTATTAAACTTGTACACGTGCAGCGACAGGGATTGTGAACCGATTGGGCTGGGACAGTCAGAGGGATCAGAGCTGACAGATGCACGTAGATACTGGTGCTGAAGCTCAGGCTAAATTGGTCTGTTTTACATCAGGCTAATATGTGCGGGGTGCGTAGGGATTACTGGAGCGTTCTCTCTCTCTGTCAGCATCCAACACCACTGACAAGCCCACCAGCATGGAATGAATACTGAAGAACCAGACATGAACGAGATATGAAGGAGACCTACAGAACCCCGGGAGAGTTAGAGGACCACATCAGCATTATTAATGCAGACTCAGAAAACCACAACATGACAAGCTTCAAGAGTTAGGCCTGAAGAGTCAGAGAGCACATTGTCTTGATCTGTGAAATGGATGTATTTTCTGAATAATGAAAACGCTACTGTTTTCAAAATCCACCATAAAGCAAAGCTTAAGTAGGTGTTTGCACTTTTTTTTTTCACCATTTAATCACACCATAACCATGAGCGTTAGTGTGCCATTCCACTGCAACAGCTTTCTCAAAAACAGCCACAGTCTCTTGATCTGTGATCCCAGATCAATGAAGAGTGTTATTGCTAAAGAAGTGTTGCTCTACTGCCCTGCCTCAATATAAACACAAAGATTTCCCATTCAACTGCCCATGCGAACGTTTAGAGCCAATTAAAGCCAAGTGCTGGGACTGCCCGGTTAACGGAATCTGATTTCTGAGGTGGCCATGTGATTCCTACGGGCTCCTCAAACCCAGTCAGGTTAATTAATCTCAGTTACTGCCCAATACATACAGTGCACTCTATCACAAGTGTGTTTTTCTGGGTAATGACTGCTCATTGCATATGCATGTGTTTCTGAAGTGTGAGTGAGTATGCCTGTGTGTGTGGGATTCAGTATGCGCAGTAAATTTGCCTAATCTATTAATGAACGTACTCCAACCATGGCTCATTGATTAGTAATTGGGACCAAAAGACTTTCTATTGCTTTCATTTTTGTTCTGCCTTATATGGTGTTAAAAGCACATGTACAGAATGAATAATTTTCTTTGCCTTTTAAAGATGGGTTCAGTGAAAAAATAGTGTCAAACTGCATGTTCATCATAAAAGGGCTTCTTCAGTATATTAGGAATCAGAAACCCTGTTCGGTATATAAACCAGAAATTTTTGCTTTTACAGTTTTTATAAATGCTTAAAATGTATACATATGTTATAATGTAATGTATATATATATATATATATATATATATATATATATATATATATATGTTATAATGTCAACTATATCTATACATCATCCATCATCTCAATCTATACATAATGCACAGTATTCTGTTTTGGGAGAACCTTCCACTTCTGACCTGAACACTTCAATATACATTTTAATCAAACAATGTGCAGATTATCTGTGGTGTATATTAACCCATTTTTTCCAGGTCTACACCAAATGGTTCATATCAATTGGTGTAAATCAATTATCTAGCATGACCATCCCAGTTCTCTGATGTAAACCCCATTGAAAACCAGTGTGATGAGCTAAACAGGACAATCCACAAGAGAGAAAGTAGGACCCTGGAGGGTCTGGAGAGATTTGGTACTGACAAATGTCTCTGCTTGATTGCTCTATATTTTACACTCATTGCAGGAGTGCCAATCATTGTGACAAATAGGGTTTTGTTAAATTGTTTTTTTTATTATTATTATTATTAGAATAAATGTAATTTTTTATTTAAAGTTTTATTGAAGGCGACTATGTAGCTTGGAAGTTCATTTTGTATTTAAGACTCATACCAATGTACCAGATTTAAAAAATGAACTACAGTTTTCAAACCTATTGAAAGTACTCATGAACATAATCCTTACAGTATGTCCCCTGACATAAGGGGAAACATGATTGAAGTTCCTGCCATTTAAGACTTGGTTAATGCTTGAGCACCAGACTGTAACCTACTGTCGATTCCTTCACTAGATCTTTTCACTTAAAACCCTGTAATCGGTACACGAGTGGTGGGTTTTGCATGCTCAGAGGAATATGCATGTAGTTAATAACATATTGAAAAACTATTTAAAGCCCCACACTCATACATATATTGAGATAGCATGGCAAATACTTGCAGGTAACCAAATGAAAGTGGAAAATATAAAGAAACTAAAGAGAGATGTGAGGAAGAAAACAACAAGTATTTTGAGTCATTATCAGTGACAGATTACTTATAGGCTCAGTCTCCCATTTCAGACACTATACATCAAATAGTGCATCCAAACAGCACAGAGCTGTGACACACTACTCAGTCTACAGCACAATCCACTGTGACACAGCCAATGGAAATCCATGCTTGGGCTCAATGAGACTAAATGACAATAATGAAGATGCATGACAAACAGGCCAGAGAGCCATTCAGAAGTGATCGCTCCATAGAGACCAGCATTATTACCTATTAATCTGTCGATAATGAAATGTGATGTTTTGCTGACCTGTGCTGTTCTGTGACATGCCATGACCCTACAGAAAAAATTAAGAAATCTTGCCAGTAATAACTATCATGTAAGACAGATTTTATAGCTGCGATTTTTTCCACCAACTAACAAAACAAAATGCATCATCAGAATAATCTAAAGACAGTTTGTTCTGAAGTAATGGGTAATTCCATTATGCTATATTATGTTACATGCATTGTAACAGATTCTGTAATGAATAATTAATTCTGTAGTAAAGAATGCCCAGTTTTCACTGCACAGAGCCATCGCAAGTGGGCTGATGGTTTGTGTTTTAAAAATAAGGGCTGTTAATGAGGCCTCTGACTGATGGCCATGGCGGTGGCCGCAGAGGCCATGTAGGTGTGGAAGTAGGCCTGTGAGAGTGGCCTCTGAGCACAAGCTAATGAGAAACAATGAGATACCCCTCACCTTCCTAACCTCTTTACCCAATCCTCAGTAATCATAAAAACAAAGAGGCCACTGCATAGAAATGCATAATTAAAGACCGTCTCTGCTTCACACACACACAGCCAAAGACTATTTATGAAGTCCAATCCACAAAATGTGGTTATAATACTTGGTTTTGTCAGATATTACAACAGATAATTTTACATTACATCATGTTAAACCCATTCCAATATAATATAGACTTCCTAAGGGTTATTCAAAAACAACTTTGTTTACTCAGTAGAGACGGGAATCAGTAGAGACTAGAACATCATTATAGCGATACCTAGCTGTCGATTCTGTATGTATTGCGATTATGTAAATATTAGGATTTTATAAATATCCTAATTCTATATTACTTTTTTCGGATTTTGTTAAACTTGCCAAATAATTAGCTCGTACCATACAAGATGCTGTGCTACCTGCCAATGTGTGAACAGATATTAGAGTAGACCACCTGTAGGACTACAGAGGAACTGCAACATTTAACCACCACCAATGCAAACATATTTAAATTTAATAACAATAAAATATTTTGGTGTCATTGTGGGGATAGACTAACTACTACACAAAAGAATCGCGACGCATCACTAGGTATGTGGTTTTATTTAATGTCAACCGATTCATTAAAAACCTATATAATTGTCAGAACAATCAAATTACTATCATTAATTAGAATTTCTCTCTTGTTTAAAAGAAAGACTGATTCAAATTATAACAATGTTTCAACCCTGGTGTACTCTCCTGTCTTTCTTCAACAATTTCAGACAACACAGCAGACAGAACTCTAACCTCTGGACCCAACAATGTCTGGATGATGGATCTCATGTCTCTGGCCACTCAGGGACTAGAACATAGTCTCTATTGGGACCATCATGCTCCAGAAGTTCTGACTAGTTTTCCAGAACACTTTTACATTTCTGTAAGAGCGAAAATGAAAACAGTCTAAACATTCACCAAGAGATTACATATTCAAGCAGCATTTGAGTGGCCAATATACACTGCCTGGCAAAAAAGTAAATAAAATGAAAATAAAACAGTTTTAAAAGGGCCTCCATCAAGCAAAGGACACAGCTAAGGAGACTTACTAGAGTTACTGGAATGGGGTTAGGAACTGTCTAACGTTATGCAAATCTGGAACGATATGCTCTAACTCTGTGGAAGAAATGTGCGCAGGGGTAAAAACCATGAATGACTATGATTGGAGTAACTTTAAACTTTTAGGAATTGGATCATGAAAAACTGAGGGTAGAAATCATGTTTAAAAGTGAAAGTAAGACTTTTTCCACATGCACAACACAGCGAGAACTCACAGGATTGGAAATAAACAGCTGTGAAAAAAATTCTTCAGTTCACTCTGGAGCATAAAGATTGGACTTTGGAACAATGGAAAAAGGTCATGTTGTCTGAGGAGTCCAGACAGCTCCTATTCCAATATGATGGGTCCACGAGGGTAAGAAGGGAAGCACATGAAGCGATGGAACCATCATACACAGTGGTCTCTGTACAAGCCTCTGAAGGCAGTGTTATAATCTGGGGTGGCTTCAGTTGGTCAGGTTTAAGGTCCGCTTCGTTATGTGGCACAAAAAATGTGGTAACCCGACGACCTGGATATACTGAATGACCAGGTTATCACATCTATGGATCTTTTCTTCCCTGAGGGGACGAGTATATTACAGGACTTTTTGATCGGCCACCAAACTGTTTGCTATAATCAGAGCTAAAGGCGATCAAACAAAATATTAGCATGTGCAATTTTTTATTTGGCCAGGCAGTATACAAAACAATGTTTGTCATATTTATTAATTTCTGGAAACTGGCCCCAACCTGCAAGTCTGTTGGAAACACCATCAGTGTTGGCAGAGAAAGAGAGAAACAAAGAGAGGAAGAATAAAAGCAGGAGGACAATCTTAATTACATCCTTTTTTTCTCCAATCAGCCTCAGAAAACTATGATGTGTGCCGTACACAGGGCTCGACTCGTCTCGGCTGCATGATATCAACAAGCGCTTAGAGAAGTGGATGAATAAAAGATGGTGGTGAGGCAGGCTTTACCATATGTTAATGCATTACGAGCATGCGGTTACTCTCTCACACCGTCAGTCAGCCCAAAGATCCCTCTGTCAGGTTAACAAGCCACTGCATGAAATATGCATGCAGGCCCAGCCCCCCCCCCCCCCCCCCCTCCCCCCACCACCACCTCACCCAACACAATCTCTTTGCCATGAGACAGACTCCCAAACCCTTCTCAGTTCAGAAAAAGAAAGAGAGAGAGGCAGAGGAGACAATTTAGTGAAGTGTGCTTTCATTATTATTATTTTTATTCCTAAATGGACAAGGGTGTGTGCTATACAAGCATGTGTTCTCTCACAGGTCACCATTACCCAAGACCAATAGAACCCCTCCTTAGAACTCTGTAGGACCTGAATGCCATCATTACACAATGTGCGGAGAATGAATTAAATACCCAACGTAATAGACATCATTCCTTTTTTTTCATTAAACAAATTATTGTGCTATAATTTGCACCCTGCCTCAGAAACTGCTTATGGAAAAGTAACCATTATAAGTGAGAAACATCCAGATTAAAGAGTGAGAACGTACTACTGTAAGAGACCAATGACAGAGAGAAAGATGAAGAGAGAGTGAGAAAACGGACAGAAAAGGTGAGGGTCTAACGCGATCAGAGTTGAAAGACATTTAGGCAGGTGTGAATGAAACTGCTGAGCCATGGACATATCCAGAGTCCAAGCTTTACACCCTGTTAACACCTGTCTAATGGGATAAACCAAACTCACACGTGCACATACAATGCTCTCTTATGCCCCTGCACTTTGTCTCATTCCCACACACACACACACACACACACACACACACACACACACACACACACACACACACACACACACACACACACACACACACACACACACACACACCTCAGGCTCTTGGCTCTGTCAGGGCAGAAATAAGCTCCCTTCAGCAGCAGTGTTTGGAGTGTAGAGTAGATAGCAGATGAGCACTCAGCTACATTAGTCCACAGTTAAGCAGAGCAGAACTGAACAGCCAGCACTGAAGAAGCCAAATATAATCTGAGCTCATCTGAGGTTCTAATACACAAGGTAGGGGCTGTGATTGAGTTAGAATTATCTATTAAGTAGGAATTGTTTGATTTATCATGTAAAATCATGTATCATGTATCGTTTTGATTTTATCAATGTAATATATTCTCACACAAGACCAGATTTTCACACAGTACCAAAATGTCAGCTTTGCATTTCAAACTGAATGAAACTGGACAGTTGATTGAGAAAGAGTGGGAAAATGGTGGCTGATCTGATGGAGCTCAATTTCTGCTTGGGCATTCAAATACATGTAGCAGACTTTAAATTCATCATGAATATATGACCCTAATCTGAACACTGTCAACAGTCCAGACTGGTAGTGGTCGTGTAATGGTGTGAGGAGTGTTTCCCTGACACTTGTTAACCCCCTTAATGCCACTAAAGTATTTTTTAAATGACACAACCTGCCTGCAGCAGTAATTATATGATGTATTCACATAAACATGGACAGCAGCCATGGTTGTGGAAGTCAAACTAACTATTCTGAAAACTGTTCTGAAACGGAGAATTGGAGCCTACCTAGGATTAATGTGGTGTTCCTAATAAAGTGCATGTCTCACTTAAAATTTAGCACATGTAGCATTTTGCATTGTTACGGCAACAAAAAAATAAAAATAAAACCCAGACAGCACTCACTAAATACAGAGATTTCCATTTATCAATGTCTGCAGCAGTTAGTCATTAACAATCCCTCAATCTGTCAATAAAAGCCCTTCAACTTACCCATGTAGACATAATCAATAAAATACTGTATACTGTATTCATCTTCAGGTCCACATCAATCTCACAATATAGCATCCACAGACTGTGCCAAAAAATAGGACACATTATACAATTCTGGGATTCTGCAATAACATTAAAAAGAGGAAGTCTTGTATCTTGAGAAAAGATCAGTTCCAGTATGTAGGTTTTGGGGATGAGCTCGGCACACAGCTAAATGATCAAATAGAAGGATTTGACTTTTCCTGTTATGGGGGATTTAGAAGTTGTAAAGTATTGTCAATGACATGCTGCATAGAATACAGAAAGTTTCTTAGAGGGGAAGAAAAAGAAATCGGACACTTCTATTGTTAAAGATGCTCTGTAGGACCCAAACAGCACAAATTTAATCTGAACACTTGTAACGCATTAAACCTGAATGAGTGTGGACTATATCATCAGAAGACCACAGCAGGATGTACTTCTATCAGTAATGACCAGGACTCTGACACTACAGCGGGTATCGTTCAAAAAAACTTGCCTGGTAAAGGCAGGTGTACAAGCATTCCTATTAACCAGTGGTCAGTGAGGATATGGTGCAATCTGTGGGATGTTTTTTTTTCTTGACAATTGACATGGACACAATATAAATGTGTGTATTATTCCAATATTGCTTTTTTCCTCTAAAATCACTGGAAGCAAGTGGTGTGTAGAATATTAAATAGCTGGAGGATAAAACTAGACATCATTGGACCAAGAGATTTACACTGCCACTTTTCAAAGAGAAATGCCTTCAGGTTTGACTTTAATTTGTATGGTTCTGGAGTAAATTGACATAACTCTTAATAAAAATGACTTCTCCTTGTGCTTGATCCAGAAATATGTTCAGAAATAAATCCAGCCTGTATAGTGAGTCTATATTTAGAGTGAATATTCAATAAAAGGCAGATATCATCAGAGAGATGTCTTTTACTTTAGGAGCATAAAAAAAAAAAAGAAGAGAGTTGCAGTCGAATGAGGGTTACATTTGTAGAAAATGTGCTTTATCTAATATGATTACATTGTAGGTGCTCTGCTTACGGTTACGCTTTATATGAGCAACCTGTATTACTCAATCCATCATAAATGTATCACGGGGTCCAAAAGTAAAAGAAAAGAAAAATCAAGACTTCTGTATTTTTTTTTTTTTTACAATTGCAGGACTATAGACAGAATGATGGCAACAACAGGGCAACATTCTTTAAATAGTGTACAGGGTGGGCCATTTATATCACTTATTTATATCACCAGCACAGGCTTCCAGTATCCGTAGTTTCAGGTGTTGCACATCTCGTATCTTCACACCATAGACAACTGCCTTCAGATGACCCCGAAGATAAAAGTCTAAGGGGGTCAGATCGGGAGACCTTGGGGGTCAACTGGCCCACGACGACCAATCCACTTTTCAGGAAACTCTTCATCTAGGAATGCTCGGACCTGACACCCATAATTTGGTGGTGCACCATCTTGCTGGAAATACTCGGGGAACGTGCCAGCTTCAGTGCATAAAGAGGGAAACATCATCATGTAGCAATTTCATCTATCCAATGTGGGTTAGTGTCAGACCAGTTGAATGGCCCCCAAGGTCTCCCGATCTGACCCCCTTAGACTTTTATCTTTGGGGTCATCTGAAGGCAATTGTCTATGGTGTGAAGATACGAGATGTGCAGCACCTGAAACTACGGATACTGGAAGCCTGTGCTGGCATTTCTCCTGCGGTGTTGCTATCAGTGTGTATAAGAGTGGGAGAAGAGGGTTGCATTGACAATCCATCACAATGGGCAGCACATTGAACACATTTTACAAGTGGTCAGAAACTTGTAAATAACTCATGAAAGAATAAAGTTATGTTAAAACCAAGCACAACATTGTTTTTCTTGTTAAATTCCCAATAAGTTTGATGTGTCACATGACCTTCTTCCTATTGAAAAAACAAAAAGTTGGATCCAAGATGGCCGACTTCCAAATGGCCACCATGGTCACCACCCATCTTGAAAAGTTTGCCCCCTCACATATACTAATGTGCCACAAACAGGATGTTAATATCACCAACCATTCCCATTTTATTAAGGTGTATCCATATAAATGGCCCACACAGTAGTATGCAAAAGTAAAAGTTATACAAAAATGTCTTTGATGTTCAGATTAAAACTTTCACATTATTGGGTCAGTAAAAATATTTCAGACTGAAGGAATATAATATAAGGAAATAGAAATGTTACAGTGTCTTCTGAAACTGAGACTACTTGTGCTTTTTTTTCCAATAGCGCATTGTTGTCAAAATTATGACTTATTACTGTTTACTGATTTTTAAAAATTTTATAGCAATTTTTTTTTATGCAGATAAATTTATATTTCATTATTTCTTTGCAGGTGCCTAAGACCGTTCCAGAGTACTGTATATATTAAGAAATCCACATCTGAACATAAGAGTGCATTTTCTACCTAAACAAGTCTAATAAAGCAAGTTTTTAGTCTTTCAGAACACAGCTCACTAACAGCACAATAGGAATCCCCCATGCTTCAGACACACCACCCATAGTCCCACCATTCAAAGCCAACTACATTTAATTGTTACATTCTAATACACAGCTTTTGTTATGCTACATGCTGCTAAAGCGTCATGTAACAACCGGTCATTATGTTTTAATGATTGGAGGCTGTTCAAATAAATGTTAAATGTTTAAATCAACTGAAACCAGAAGGCATGCATTCAGTCAGTGCTTATTTGCCACTGTGGTCATATTGAATAATATCGAATTTGAATTGTGTGTAAATCCCTTTGCTGTATCCAGGTGGTTCTTTGCGCCTTAAAGATTTCAGCGTCAAATAAAATAATATTTATGTACAGTACAGACCAAAAGTTTGGACACACCTTCTCAATCAAAGGGGTTGAATTTGTATTATGGCAAGAAAAAAGCAGCTAAGTAAAGAAAAACGAGTGGCCATCATTACTTTAAGAAATTAAGGTCAGTCAGTCCGAAAAATTCGGAAAACTTTGAAAGTGTCCCCAAGTGCAGTCACAAAAACCATCAAGCCGCCCCAGGAAAGGAAGACCAAGAGTCGCCTCTGCTGCGGAGGATAAGTTCATCCGAGTCACCAGCCTCAGAAATCGCAGGTTAACAGCAGCTCAGATCAGAGAGCAGGTCAATGCCACACAGAGTTCTAACAACAGATACATCTCTAGAACAACTGTTAAGAGGAGACTGTGTGAATCAGGCCTTCATGGTAGAATATCTGCTAGGAAACCACTGATAAAGACAGACAACAAGCAGAAAAGACTTGATCACTCTCACTCACTCACTCATCATCTATACCGCTTAATCCTGTATTCAGGGTCACGGGGGCCTGGAGCCTATCCCAGGAGACTTGGGGCACATGGCAGAGTACACCCTGGACAGGGTGTCAATCCATCGCAGGGCACAGACACACACACTCACTCATTCACACACTACGGGCAATTTGGGAATGCCAATTAGCCTAACATACATGTCTTTGGACTGTGGGAGGAAACCGGAGTACCCGGAGGAAACCCATCAAGCACGGGGAGAACATGCAAACTCCATGCACACAGAGACGGAGATCGAACCCGGACCCTGGCAGTGCAAGGCGACAGTGCTAACCAGTACACCACCGTGCCGCCGAGACTTGATCAAAATAAATTAAAAAAATAAAAAATAAAAACACAATAAAGAAAACTCTTTGAATGAGAAGGTGTGTCCAAACTTTTCGTCTGTACTGTACATTCATGTTATGCTTATATATTAATTTTTTTTGCAAACCATATATTTCCACCAGAGCTCCTTGCAATTCTGAACAGCACCAACCTGACATGACCTCAGTGAGAAGGTTCCAGAGACCAAAGACTATTTTAGAGCTTCATTTACCACAAATACTTTCTCTGCATGCACGTGCTGACAAGAAGGTGTTTAGTAACTTTTAGCACCCTGGGAAAATGTAAAATTTAGCTATATTGTAGTAAAGAGAAAATGCGACTCAAAATAAATAAACACTAATTAAAAAAAAAATTACACTCGTTTTGACCTTCTGTGGTTTACATGATGCAAACCAAGTACACTTCTGCTATAGTGTTCACACTTAATATTCTAATGTTTATATGAAATGTAAGCCTGAAATATTATAATCATATGTAATTAGAATTTAGATACAATTTCAAGAATGTTCTCAGAAATTTCAGAGACTGTATATGGACTATGGCCTAGAAATGCCTGACTAGCTCTCACGTATGATTCCTAACACCGAAGTGACACAATCATCAGCCTGAGGGAACTTCTAATATAAAAGCCTTTAACTTTACAGGTGTAGAATAAACAGATAGTATAAAAGTGTCCATGAGTCCTGCATGCTTAGGGATCTACAGTTTACAACACAGGTATGTCACTTAATTGCTCATTTAGTCCAAAGCATAGTGACAAGGTGACTTACTATTTGTAGGTCTCAGAGCGGACGTATTCAAAGACATGGGAGACACCCAACAGGAACTGATCTGCTATGGGGGTTACCCATGGGTTACTCTCTGCCTTAAACACCTGTTTTGGGCCGGTGAGGTCCAGATTCCCTATAGGGATAGAGATAAAAAAGTGAGTCAGGGAATGCTCAGGGAGTAAGGGAAGGGAGATGGAAGGAGTACAAGTATGTAAAGTTAGCAACAAGAGAAAAAGAATTAAAAAAAAAAAATTATGGCACAAGCATACAGGTCACAGTGCTAATGTGGCACATGATAGCACACAAGAGGCCTAATTAAATTGTTTCTGATTAGAAAGTGTTGAAAACGCTATCAGAAGAGCAGCTAAATTAAACTTGGATCTTGGCATACAACGTCATGCCTCATAAAACCAGCCAGACAGCAGCATTAATGTAATTTGGATGTTAATCTGATGCCTCACTCTCAACTCCACAGTTATCATATTGTATTAAGACACAGCAATACAGACCAACAGCTTATGCTAGTAGGAAGCTACTCTCTCTCTCTCGACTTAGAGTTGCTTTTAAAGACAATTACAAAAGAAAACAGCAGGTAGAACAAAATCTAACCTGAAACCTCAACTGCAGTAGTTTACAAAAATTATCTTCACAATTCTGCTATCATGTACAGTATCATGATTCCTTTAGTGCTCCTTTCTGTTAGGGATTGAACAAGAGTCACCCTGAATAGCGTTCAGAGCACTAAAGAGCCTACACATTCTTACTCTTCCATTGTCCCTCCTCTTTCATGGTGCTTCTTCCTCTCCCTGTAGCTCTCCCCTTCTGCCTTTACCTCATCTGTGCGCTTGGCTGCTCCTTGTTAGCTGGGCTTTGCTCTTTACTTCCCATCTCTCTCTCTCTCTCTCTCTCTCTCGCAGTCTCCCTCACACACACACACACACACACACACACACACACACACACACACACACACACACAGTGGCAGCTTTAACAAGACTGCGCTTTGAGAAACAAGATTAGGGTGACATGACGTTAGGATCTTAATAAGGTCCATATGCACAGCCTTTCCTACAGGGGTCCAGGAGAGACCACAGTGGGGAGGCCACCCATCTCACACAAATGCCCATTTATGCCCAGTGCAACTTTTTAAAAGAAACTGATGATGCTGTGGATGCAATAATTGAATAAAAAATATTAGCTAAAAATATATTGAAATGATAAGACATTGCTTTAACATGTCTTTATCCAACACTCAGAAAATGAAAGATATATAGATATATATAATATAAATTTGAGATATAGTGTCTCATTCATCTTTTGACCTCAGGCTCAAATGCTCTCAATATACTGTATAGCAAAAAGACACTAATTCATAATAACGTGACAGAGATTGGGTCCCATTGGGTCTTATTTTCATACCATGTGTAGATTACCATTTGTCTTAATACATTATTTATTTTTTATTTCTATGACAATGTATAGCAATGTACACATTTATAGCACGGCAACACACACACATCGACTTCACATACATAATTAATTACTTCCTATAACTGCATGACCGTCTTCAGTAATCCTTATATAATAAGCATTATACTGTATA